>JAAAKG020052290.1:0-18306 GCA_010014905.2 Druon quercuslanigerum
GGGGATCAACTGAAGATGGCTCTGTTGGCGCAGCAAATAACTGGCCAAAAAAATACATGGGAGTCGTACTACCGTGCTCATAACCTAAATAGTAAAAATAGTTTGTTGCCGGTTGCAGGTGCAAATAAAAACGATGAAATTTTTTTTTTGTTAATTTTTTGTTGTTGCTTTTTTTATAATTATTAAAATTGAGGACCAGGCCCACCTTTTTTATTGCTTCTTATTTATTATCACACATTTTCAACTCGATGTAGCGCTTCGTATAAAAATAAGTTTGGAAATAAAAAAGTGTCAATAAGGTAGAAATGTGGTCACGTAACATACTGGTCACATGGCCTTAAGTAGTTATATCTAGTACTGATAATGGAAGTATCAAAATTTTGTTTAGCCATATTGACAAAATTTTATTGAATTGGACTACAGAGGATTGATTACGACATATTTGGAGATACCTACTCATTCAAAAATGTTCAAAACTGAGAAAAATATGCCCGCTACCGCTATACACGTTTTTCATCGTAACCTACAGTCAGCCTGATAACTCTGGAACCAAATATTTTACATAAAAAATCAACAATATTTCATTAGTATATATTCCTATACGGAGTTCAGGAACGAAAGAATTTTCATTTGGACAAAAAATGTCTATTTTTTATTGTTTAAACAAAACCTTTGCTAAACACGTCGTTCACGAACTCCGTACAGAAGTATAATAATGGAATTTTGTTCGCTTATCTCCAGTTATAATAGAAAAAAATGTTTTGCGTTTGTTGTCAAATTGAAATTCAGCTCGAAAACTTACCGGTAAGTTCTCGAAATTCCTGGGGTAAGTTACCGCCTTTCGAACTCTACCTCGACTCAACCGTATAGACATTACAGAGTAGGCGTGCCTAGAGTTCCTCTAGGGAGAGTTGCGTCACCGCTTACTCCGCTTCTGATTGGTGCCACGAGAGCGGAATCGGATGTTTTGAAATTGGCGCAAATTTCAAGTCAAATTTAATATTCAGGCATTGATAGAATAGTAAATAAATGAATTAAAAATAATAATGTAGATATAATAATTGAGAATGTTTGAAAAGTAAAGACTCTTTTTTTAAGCACACTTTTATAGAAAACTACTATTATTTAAGGCTGTTTTAAAAATCCTGTAACATCTTATAGATAGTAAGTAGAATAACAATAATAATAATTTAGATTTTATCATTGAAAATGATTGAAATGTGTAAAATAATTTTTTTAATGACATGAACTTTTAAAATATATTATTAATCAATCGGCTACATTAAATTTTATACCACCAACTTTCAATTTTTTTGATAAAAAATTAGAACAAAACAAATCATAGGGGAAAAATTTCTATTTGTATTGTTTATGAAGTAAAGTGAGCAAATTGAATTCTGAGGTTACGGTATTTTCTTCAATACCTTTTGATTAAAACAATTAAAATAAAAATAAACTTTATTAAATCCTAGAGAAGATCATCATAAAGATTACATTAAAATAATATTTTTCAAAACAGAGTTGAGAAATCATAAATAAAAGAAATATTTTAATAAGGCTAAAGAACATTCTTTTACAACAGGTGTGTGAAATGTTTTTTGAGTCCTAAAAACTTTTTTTTCAAATAATTCTTTATGTCAGAGCAATAGGTAAAAAGTAAGGGAGGATTTATGTTACAGATAAAATTTAAATAACATGAATAAAATAACAAACACTACACGAAAATATATTATGACATATTACCTCTTCTTAAGAATACTCCAAATTTTTCGCGCTTCATTACGTATTTCCGATTCCGGTTTCGCGGCGGTTAGTGGAGGGGGTAACGTGACACAACTCTCCCTAGAGGAACTCTAGGCGGTCCATAGGCCGCCTGTAAGTGGGAATGTCCGCTCGTTAGAATGAGAGAGACAATGAATTTGGCATTGCTGTCTTTGTCAACTAAAGCATGCGCAATGACTTCATTCTCGCAGCCGTTAATACATATGCACACTAATGTAATAAATTAACGCATGCGCAGTACGCAGTGAAAGAGAGAGAGACAGAGCTGTCAATTCGATTCTCTCTCTCTCTCTTTTCATTCAGTGGACGCAATCACTTACAGACATGTCTCCTCTATAATATCTCTATGTTCAACCGGGTAGGTCTAGAGTAAAACTGCGCATGTGTGAATCAGACGCTTGCGCAGTGGTGTATTACACTACAGGCTAGGATGGAGGTTGATTTCGCCGGCTTGTCACTTCATTGTAAAGCATTTTGGAGCGGAAATCTTTTTGTAGCATTTTTACACTTTATGTGACAAAAAAGGTATTTTAAGGTAAGTGAAGAATGCAATCGCAAGGTTGGGTCGAACTAAGAGCATTTTTAAAAGCCACTTGTTTTTCATTCGGGTTTTATGAAGTTATGTGCAATAAAATGAAAACCGAGGGATTTCCTAAAATACAAATAGGCAGCTATTGCACCTTATGACTCAATCGAATTATTAAAAAGTGTATGGCGCCATTATAGAATAATGTCTCGAAACTATCGTGATTGGATGAAGCTGTCAGTTTTTTTTACTATTGAAATAAAAAGTCTGCTAATTTCAAGGTTTTGAGGAATGTAAGTTACTGAAATAATATATTCAAAAAAAAGCATGATAATAATAATTAATGGAGCAGAGGTGTCAGGCAGACAGGTATTTCGATATACAAAATTTTGCAAAATGCACTTTGAACGATTTAAAAGCAACATTTTTCAATTTGCGAAATTACATTTTTATAACAAAATAGTGTGAGTTAAAGAAATATTTCTTGAGTATTTTATGAGGTTTCACGAGAATAAAAAACTTAAAATTTATATAAATAATTTTAAAAAAATCATTTTAAGAAAATTGCAAGTATTCAAAACAAAATGTAAATTTAGGAACATTTCAAAGAAAATTGCGAAACTTTTTAAAAAGTTTGAAAGGCTTCTCTTGAAATTCCTGGGAAATTTGTAATTAAAATATTTTTTAATGAGTAAAAAATATATACTTTTTCAACTTATCTAAAAATTTTAAAAATATTTTTGAATTTTCTCAAAAATCTTAGGAAATTATATTTATATAAAATTATAATATTTGGTTGAAAATTTGTTCTTTAGTTTGAAAATTAATCTGTTTTATTTAAGAAGCCCAGTGTTTCGTATAAAATTAGTATTTTTGGTAGAAAAGTTGTAACGACATTCGTTTGGGTAAAAATGCATCTTGTTCATTTTAATTTTTTTTTTTTTGATGAGGATGCCATGATTTTTGTTTTAAATTTGTTCTTTTGGGACGAATCCAACTGTTTTTATTTAAAATTAAAATCCTTTTGGTTGAAGTATCAATTGTTTTATCTAAATATATAAGTGTGTGTGTATTTATGTGTGTTATTTATGAAAATAGTTTAAATCTTGCAATCATTTAGTTTTTGTAGATTTTTGAAACTAGAAACATCCAGTTTAACGAGTTTTGATATACTCAGAGGCCAAAGAGATTTTTAATAAAAAAATCTTAGAAATTTTAAGAAGATATCTAAAAAAGTAATGTTTTTTACTAATTAATTTGAAATCTTCAAATAATCTGAGAAATTTCTTTTGAAATTTTAAAATCAAACGGGTTTTCGCTTATTTAAATGTCTTTGCTTTTCGAAAATTCCAGTTACTGAATAAATAGTTTCAAATATTTAAAGTCATAATTCTTAATTTCACTGTATCTATTTGCATATTTGTTCTTTTTTCACACAAACAAGTTTTTTAAGAAGTTAAAAATGTGAAATGAAAGCAAAATAGAGTCTTAAAATTCCTGAGAAAATTTAAATTATTTTTTTTTTTTGAATACTTTTGAAAAAAAATTCACAAACATTTCAAATGAATGAAGTGAAACTTCTTTTAAGACAGGAGTAAATCAAAAAAACGACCAAACTTAAGAAGGGAAATCTGCCCCCTCTCCCCTCTCACTCCCCTCCTCCGCACTCTCCAGCCATCACCCCCTCCCTCGCCATCTCCCCTCTAATTTTCCCCCTCTCTCTATGTACCCGCTTACTATGAGATATCCTCGCTACTCCTCTAGTGCGCATGCTCCTTTGCACTCATGTGCGTCCTCATTGAATTGGCGTACTCGAAATGACGCCAAACAGGTAAAGTGTCACTTCTGCCGTGTGGCCCTACTGCTACACACATTTTTTTCTAAAATTTTGAAAAAGAATATAGACGATTCTAAAGCAAAAATGTTCAATTAGCAAAATTGCTAAGATTAATGAAAAAAGCGAGTAAGTTTAAGAGAAATTTAAAAGTTTTGAAAAGATTAAAAATAAATTTAGAACTTAACAAGATTAATAAAAAGTTCAAATAATATTTATAAAGTCTTTCAAAAATATAAAAAGATTTCCAAAAATTTCAAAACAGAATCTGGAAGATGTGCAGGCATTTTTTTTATTTATGATAATTTTAAGAACATTTTTGTGACAAATTCGAATAATTTGAAAAGATATTATGATGGCTGAAATGTTTTTGAAACTCATTTTCTTGAAGAACAGTTAAAAGGATTTTATAACATTTCACAACATTTTTACAAATTGAAAAAAATCTGACCGATTTAAGGGACATTTTTTAAATATTGATAGATTTTTGAAAATTTGAGGAATAATACGAGTTATTTTAAAAGATTTATTTTTAAGACTTTTTGAAGTTCTGAAATTGTAAAATAAAAAAATAATACCTTTTTGATATAAATATGTGAATTATTCAAAAACCTTTTTTAATTTTCTCAAGAATTTGACAAAAATAAGATATCTATGACCCTAAAAACAACTAAACAAATAAACCTAAAAAAGAAATATTTATTTGATATTTTTATTTCGCAATCAGAACCATTTATCCCCTTACATTGTAATTTTAGTGAAATTTTCTTCCTGGTTTAAAAATTAATTTGTTTTAGTTAAAAAAAATTACTATTCTTTTTAAATTCGTCCTTTTCGGTAGAAAACTGAGTTTTTTGGTAGAAGCGCAGCTTCTGTCACGCCTACCTGTGGCGCTACATCTATTCTTGAAAGGGCTATTGAAGGGTTTCACAGTATTTTGTAGAAAATTCCTCTTTTTTTGAAAAAATTTCATATTTCTTGATTAAAAATGCAACCGTTAAAATTTCTTTTTTTTTTCTTTTTGAGGATTCCGCTATTATGTTAAAAAAATGTATTTTGGAGATGATTTCAACTGTTTTCTCATTAAAAATATTTTAGATAGAAATATAATTGATGTTACCTAAATAATACATTCAATGACATTTTAATGATTTAACTTTTCGCAAAATTTTATAGATACTTGATAAACAATATCAGATTTTCGAAACGGAAGAAAACATTAAACATTTAAACAATTAAAAACTATTTGATCTCATATTTTTTCTATGAGCAGAAATAGATCAAGCTTTTACAATAAAATGCAATCAGCGAGTTTACGATTAATGTCATTTTTCGGTAAGAAAATAAAATGAATCAAATATTTATAAATCCAAATTTAGTGGTCGTATGTAATGAAATTTACAATAGCAGGCTTATTACAGAATCCGAATTTCGAAATTCCCTAATCTTCCCTCATTTTTTCCTGTCATTTTCAAACAAGTAGTAGAATTTTCAACTAAAACTAAACGATTTTTGACACAAATGTAAAAGTTATCTTTGTAGCTCAAAAAATTAATTTTGAACCCTAAAAAAGGAATTTTCAACGAATAAAATTGAGAACATTTATATACAATTTTATAATTAAATTATATCTGTGAAAAAAGATCGCTGTCCTTCTTTCCGCTGGGAATCGAACACAGCTCTTCCGATTGCCGGTCGGGTGCTCTACCCACTAAGCTACTGGACAGATCGAAAGAAGAATTTGTTCACAGACTTTAATTTATATTTGTGACTCTTTAAAGAAAAGCAATATGGCATGTCTGTGAAAAAATATTTTTCTTTCGATTTCTCCAGTAGCTTAGTGGGTAGAGCACCCGGCCGGCAATTGGAAAGCCTGGATTTGATTCCCAGCTTAGCTAAGGTAAGGGATCTTTTTTCAAAGATAAAATTGAAGTTTTTAAATTTTAGGAAGGCGTTAAATTCTGGAATTGAGGGACATCTTAGATCCCGATGATAACACAGATTTCCTATAAATTATAATTCAGTTTTTATCTATAAAATAAGAGCATTGCCATTGTCTGTTTTGCTTTTCCATAAATTACGTATGAAAAGTTTATTTAACTTCAATTTATGGAACTTTAGTGGGTTTTTTATTTTTTGTAACTTTGAAAGTACTGTTAAACTTGGATTTAATGTCAATTTTGGGACTGAGCGTGACATTAAATCCAGAGTTTTTGAAGTATTCTGTCTCTTTCTTGTTTTTTCTCTGTTTTGTGACGCTTTACTGAGCACCGTATATCCTCCCGCAACGTCTCTCACCCATCCCCACCGTGCAGCGTCAATTCTCAGAAATATTAAATCCAGAAATTCTAAATCCAGGTTTGACTGTATAATCTGGGATTTGTTTCTGTCTAGAATAAAGTTCTGAAAATTTCTCCATATGATCAGAAACCGCAAATGTGTTCCAGTTGTGTTCCAATTGTGCTTGGAATCATTTAATTTGCGAAAGTCAATGTATGCAACAGTTTACTATAAAATTTGTTTATTCCCTTTTTTCTTTTAAATTTAGCACTCACAGTACACGATAAGTAGATTTCAACAAGATGATGGAATCAGTATTCCAAGTTTCGGAAGACACTCCGAATGAATATAAAAATGATGTTCAACGAATTCTTGATTCAATGGCAGAGCACATTGAATGTCGTGGAAGCAAGTAAGTTTTCCTAGTTTTTGCAGTAGAATTTTACTATAAGTACACTCAACTCCGGATATAAGAACCTCTGGTTTACGATATTCTTAGAACTGATGGCGTCAACAATTATCATGATGAGAGGGGCCGCTCAGTTGCATCACGCATCAGCCTGCGTGATGCTTCAAAACCCAAGAAAAATTATTTAGGCGGCCCTGCCTCTTTATGTTTGAACTTCTCTGATTTAGGATCAAGGCCAATGCAAGCGATTTCCAAAACCGTTCTTATATCGGGAGCTGAGTGTAAAATGGTATTTTTATATATTTATATCTTTTATTTTTATATTATTTTTGTCTAACCCCCCTAGAAAGTGCAATTGCACATGCGCCCTTCGCGAGCAGGCCCACAGAACTTTCCGCCTGCTCCACTGGACATAATGAGTTTTAAAGGACGAGAGAATCGAGGTCAATGCAAACTTTCAACTAGTGTTGAATTTGTAACAAAAAAATGGCTTTAACCAAATGTTTAAATTTTGTGTGTACATTAATTTTCAAATGAGACGACTATTTTTCTATCGAAGAAATGAATTATTGACAAATTTAACGAATTTCCGAAAATATAATTTAATTTTTAACCTAAATAATAATATCACAAGCAATAACAATGGAATAATAGAATTTTTAGTAATAAAAAGTTTTTTAGCAAATAAAAATTATAAGTTCACAATTAAAAATAACAGTTAAATTTGCATCCAAAAAAATTTATTTTTCACAAAAAACTATTTTTTAAATAAATAGTTAAGTTTAAAACCAAATAGATGAATTTTTAAGCAAGAATTTTATTTTTCTACCAAAAAAGAACTGAATTTTCAACTAAGAAAGACATTTGTTAACTACAAATGTTATAATTAAATTTTGAGTACAAAAAGTAAGAGCGGATTACCAGAGTCTTGTTTTTCCTGATGCGAATGTATACCCCCCCCCCCCCCCAAGTAAATTGCACCATACGAAAATATTTTTTAAGTATCAAAGTTAAGATGGCAGGCCTCAGACTCATTTTAAAATTCAAAAATCAAAATAGTGACCGTAAAGTGGCAGCGTGCTTTTAGCGAAGCGCGCTAGAGCATAGTTTCATCCTTTTTCATATTTATTCATAAATTCATATAAAATTCAACACACTTTTTGTATATTCATATTAACTTATTTATATTTATTTATGTGTTGAAAAATTACAATTTAAAAGCTTTGTGCGGCAACACGACGCACAATGTTATTGCAATATTTTGCATCGGGTTTCCGTACACTGCTTTTAATTTTAACAGATAAATAAATAATAATATATCAAATTAAATGTGTAAAAATATTAAGAAAGTGTTGAGTTCTACGTGAATTGGAGTAAAATGTCAAATGAGATGTAAATAAACTCATTTCCAGACATGTCAGCACTCAGAAGCGCATTATGTCGTCTCTGACGTTGGAACAGTATGGCGCAGTAGCTATCAGAGAGTCACGACGTAAACAGCTTCAGATACGACACTGACTATTCGAGCGCATAGGCCGTCAAGGGACGCTCAAGGTGGCGGCACAAGAAAGTCCGTTGCAGCGCGTTGGAGACTTCTCGCGCACGTGCCATCCGTGCACAAACTCATAAATCCAACCAATCACGTGCAACCTGCCGTGCTGCTGCGAGCCGTGATGGTACTTGCTCAAGGACGTTTCGAGCTGGTGTAGATAGCGACGTAGTTATGTGCGTGACTATTCAGGAGCAAGCAGCACGAAAGGTAGTATGTCATTGGTTGGTTTTATGAGTTCGTGCACGGGCGGCACGTCAGTGAGACTTCTCCAGCGCACTGCAACGGATTTTCGTTTGCGAAAACCTTCAAGGTGGAGACATCAGCAGTCAGTGGCTTTAGCGTTCGCACGTAAAAATATTTTGCAGTGCGCTGGAGACGCCTTAAGGACGTGCCGTTAGTGCGCAAAAAATAAAGCCAACTATTCGCACGCAACCTGTCATGCTGCTCCGGTCAGAGCAGTGGCGCACACAAGTACGTCGCTATCGACACCAGTTCGCAACACGGTTGAGCAAGTATCGCCACAAACCGCAGCAGTATGGTAGGTTGAAGGAGATTGGTTGAGATTAAAACGATCGTCGCACAAGAAAGTCCGTTGCCTTGCGCTGGAAACATGTAACAGACGTGCCGTTTGTGCGCGAACCCAAAAAGCTAATCAATCGCGTGCAACCTGACGTGCTACTGCGGTCCGCGGTGGTACTTACTCAAAAGGCTTTGCAAGCTAGTGTAGATAGTGACGTACTTGTGTGCGTTAGTGCTCATACGGAAGCAGCACGACAGGTTGTATGCGATTGGTTGGCTCTATGTGTTCGTGCACGGGCAGCATGTCAGTGAGACTTCTCCAGCGCACTGCGACGCATTTTCTTGTGCGAAGAACTTCAAGGAGGAGTTTGGAGTCAGTCGTTTGGCATTTCGGCGTTCGCACGAGAAAATATTTTGCAGAGCGCTGCAAACGTCTTAAGGACGTGCCCGGGAAGGCACGAAAAATAAAGTCAACCAATCGCATGTAACCAGTCCTTCTCATGCAGTCTGAGCAGTGACGCACACAAGTACGTGAGCCGTGTCCAACTAAATTCAATGTGTTTTCTTCTGCGAACTCTTTTAAGCGTGGAGCAGGCTAATCATTGGACGGCAAAGAATCGGGAGCTGTGTATGTACCCCATGGGGACCTAGTGAGCGCAGCGATCACTATATGTGATCAATTTACGGAAACAATCTTATTTGGCAGACGTACCGTTCACAAGGTCTGCTAGGAATGTAGTGAAATATTCGAATCTTTAAAAAAAGTATTAATATTGATTCAGTCAGAGGTCTGAAACAGTAACATTTTGTGTAAAAATCAAAATTTCTATATTTCTTTAAATAATGTATTTGTATAATTGCACTTCTTGCGGTGAGCGTCCAGTTTCTGCACACCATCTACTATTTTTTTAACTGTTCAACTAAACCTTTCTAATTTAAATATTTTACTCCAGGTTCCGTTGGTCATTGGAGGATTTTCAAGTTGGAGTGCCTCTAGGCCGTGGAAAATTCGGGCGCGTCTTCCTAGCTAGAGAAAGATCATCAAAGTACATGGTTGCTCTGAAAACGCTTTACAAAAAAGAAATAGTCGCAAACAAAGTCGAAAAGCAAGTTTTGCGAGAAATTGAAATTCAATCTCATTTAAGGTATTTTTCTTCCATTGCAATTTCATTTATATTCTGAAAAGGATTCAAATTCCGGTTATATGCTTATCTATATTCTTATCATATATTTTTTATTGTAGTCATCCGAACATTTTACAACTACTCACTTACTTTCACGACGATAACAAGATATACTTGGTATTAGAATACGCAGCAGGGGGCGAATTGTACAAGGCATTGAAAAAGCAGCCTGAAGAAAGATTCAACGAGCATTTGTAAGCATTTTTATTTCTCAAAAAGCAATTTTTCGTTCAGTGATACTGCACTCACCAATTTAGGGCCAAAATCAGAGACTGCATTCCCGCATACACATATGGCAAAAGCCCTAGTCATTTTAATAGCTTCGAAAGACAAAAATCAATCTCAAGGGCATAATTTTTTATATTTTAGAGGAAAAATTATTTTCATTTCAGTCGAAATTTCTAATAAATATTTGCTCGTTAAAAGCTTTTCAACATTTAAATTCGAGCCTCGAATATATATTAGCAATATATTATCAGTTCGTTTTTATGATTTTTATTGAATATTTAATCAATTTTAGGAAATCTTCCAATGTTTTAAAATACTTGTAAACTCGTAAAAAAGTCCTAAATACCTCTTAAACGGACTCGAATGGTTCCGAAAATGTTAAGTAATTTTTCAGCATTAAAAAACAGCTTTAAAGGCATCAAGATATTTATTCAACATTAAAAATAAAATTAGGTACTTTTATTTATTAAACTTATTTTTTGTTTTATTTTTAATTAATTAATTTTTTAATTCTTTAGATTCGGCAATTTTTAAATTAGATGATCTGATAGGAATTATATTATTCCGAAATTTTCTATTTAAGGAATTTCAAAATGCCGGCAATTTTATAATTTCAGGAATTTTTTATTTTCAATATCCTATTTTTCTGGAATTTTACAGATTCGAGAGTTTTATTTTTCGGGATTTTTTAGTCATACAAATTCCAAATCTTTTAAAATTTTCTTTAAAAATTATTATTTTATAAATCAGATCCTGTAAAAACTTAAAACGTTTATTTCGAAATCTTTAAAAACTAAATTTTAAACAATTGTTAAAATCTGTTTATATTTGAATGATTTTAACTGATTTTAAATGATTGCTTTTTTTAAATTTTGAAATCCTTAAAAAGCTTAAAATTTTTATTTGAAAATATTTGAACTTTTACACTTTCTTTTTGATTTTTTTAAATCTTTTCACATTAAAATTTGTTTTTGAGTTTTTTTATTATCTTTTAAAATTATTGAAATTTTTTACAAAAAGTTTAAAGAAATCGCTTTAAAATTTTCCGGATTTTTCTTCACTAGTTTTTAGATCTTTTCAAGTTTTTTAAAAATCTTTCTGAATATTTTTAAATAGTCTCTAAAAAATAATTTTTAAAAATAAAAAATCTTTTTAAATTTTCCGAGGATTCTAAATTTTTTTTACTGTTTTCAAAAATTTTTAAATCCTCAGAAAGCTTCCGATTTGTTGTTTAATATCTTCATAAATCCACATGTTGTTGAAATTATTATTTTTTGTTTGTTGGCTTGTTCTCGGGTGAAGACGGTTTTTCATTATCAACCACGGACTAACAATAAGTCAGGTGCCTGATGAGCTGAGGATGTTATGAACTAATTTAATACTATGTTTGAAATCTTTTGCGATGATTTTGTGGGTACAAAATTAGGAGCATGTTGCAGTTTGGATTTCATTTGTTACTGCTGTTATCCTTACACAGCGACCGCGAGCGTTGGAAGTGACAAAATTCACGTCTGGATGCTCTCTTAGAGCTACCATCTGTCAAGCTTTAGGTTTTTAGTTTCTGCTTCCTGATGGTCTAGAAAGTTTCTTACAATGTGAAAGGTGTTTTATAAAACCGCTTTCTGAGATACTGTCAGCGCCCAACTGACTCCTAAATGTTGAAAATGTTTAGCGCATCTTGCGTGTACATTGGCTGCAGTCGAAAGCATAATAGGATGAATAGGTGCATGTTTCACGTGACACCCTATTGTCTTTACTGCATATCTTAGCTCGCTAAACTTATGGATCTTGGTTGTATAAGGCGCCTGCCAATTCCGGTTGAGTGGACAAGCAATGTCTATGATTAGGGCAACCGCGTCTTGATTTAACTCGTGTTTGCGATAATTTCTGGTGCCTGCAACCTCAATGGTGCTCAATGGGTTTAAGGCTAAAAAAAAACATAGTGCACTAAAGGATTCTCGTTTAAGGAAGCCCATCGTAATGCCTATCAATTTAGTTATCGTTGGTTCTCCATCATAAAAATACATGATTCATGTAACCCAAAGTATCATCGAACGAATTAGACTTCAAGCAAATAGTCATATGGTACAGAAAGAAACGCTTGCTTCTACTCCATATATGCTATGTGTCATTTGCTTTAATATTTATGAGCTTACAACATAGCAACTGCATCTATGATGACCAGATCTTTACTGCCTTGCGAGTTTTTACAACATGCTTTTTGTTTTTCTGTAAGGATGTCATTCTCATCACAGTGAGAGTATATCTTACCTGCAATGATAGCTTTAAGGCATTTTAATCACCTTCATGGTTGCTGGACCCCTGCGTCTGCCTCTACTGTAATTAGGCCGTCTTCCTCTAGAGATTGTGGGGATTACAGATCATCATTACGTTGTGCCAAAACACAAATTACCGCTGCTTAATCGTCTAATGCGGTTTTTCCTAACTGACGTTCATTGTTGAATTTTTTTGGCACATCAAATCAACCTGCTGTTTAATCTCCATTGCTCGGTCATCTGTGATAAGAAGATTATTTCTGATGTCCTTCATCTTACTTATAAGTCTTCTCACTGAAAGCTCCTGTATGTTAGGACACTTCGCAGCAACCTTCATCGTAACTTCATATCCCTGTATGCTTTCAATTATATACTTCGCATTTTCGTGTTAGAGACGCAGCAATTCAGTTTTGATTGTGGTATTCCACTTGATGCTTTTCCAAAGTTGATATTCCACTGTTTACGATTTGTCGCAGGTGTTCTATCTGGCCAGCTGTTTGATAAATGAGATCTGGCTGACCATCTCGCAGCTTATCATTACTATCGTCCCGCATGTTGTGACCCTGAGCTATGGCTCCAGGTGGACCCCATTCCTCCGGAAGTGACCCCAGCTAAAAAATCCTGTACCTCGGATGATCCTGGATATGTGACTTGGCTCTCTTGATAGTATGAGTTATATTTTCAAGGACCCCATCCTTAAATTACTTCACAAAGAGACCTTTACAGTAAGCTGCACCAATTCTCATGCTTCTGTACCTTCGCCCAATTCCTGCACATGAACCGTCAAGATGACCCTAATAGAAACATATGCAGGATCCTTCGAGGTTCCTGTACAGAATTTTTGCCCTGGGACAAGCGTTTCAAAATATTTAAAAAATCTCCATGATTTCTATGGATTTTGGTGTTTCTCTTAGTCCTTTTAATCTTTGTTCTCTGTCTGCCTGGCACGAGAAATTCTTGAGACATACATAATATCTATATACTCTTCTTTATGCCGCTACACATCCCCTAACCAAAGTTTTTTCCTGTTGTGTACCACCTCCCCCCGAAAAATGTCCTGGCTACGGCCTTGATCAAAATGATTAAAGAAAATGCTCTACCGCGACGCCAACAATATAAACTATTATTATTATTATTATTATAAATTCAAATTTAAAATTATTTTCAAAAATTCTTGTAATACTTCTAAATATCTCTTACGATAATTCAAATTTTTCCTACCCCCCAAAAAAATTGTTTATTCTGTAAAATATGCGGACATTTCCTAATATTTTGTACTTTCATGAAACTAAAAAATGTTCCTATTAAATTTTCTACATTCTGTTTCGAAATTTTATGAAATCGTTTTTAAATATTTTACAAGTCAGGTTTAAACAAAGAATTATTAAATTAATTCAGTTTGCGATTTAAATTTTCTTTCATTTAAGGGCTGCAAAATACATTTATCAAGTCGCAGACGCTCTAGATTACTGTCACAAGATGGACGTCATCCACAGAGACATAAAGCCAGAAAATCTGCTGCTCACATATCGAGGTGATATAAAACTGGCAGATTTTGGATGGTCTGTCCACGCACCGACTACAAAGTTAGTAAAGGATTTTTTTACTTTCTTTGCATTAAATAATAGTTTCAAATTAGGATGAATTGTTTTGTTTTCTTCGTTGAAAAGCTCCCCACCCTAGTGCGCCGCATAAATGCAACGTTTAAGTAATTTTTCAAGGGGTTGAAGCATCTGATTATATGTGTAGGGAATATGACTGGAACATGCGACCTGTTATAGAAATTAAAACTCAAGTCTCGATTTTTCGTATTATGTTCCCGAGCATGTCCGAGCAATCTCGAATTTTACCGAACACGTTCGTGCCACTGCACGAGTGCACGTGTACCAACGGACGGCAGCAGTAGTCCTTTTATAAGTTTGTAATCATTTTTGTTCGCGCGTTAATTGCGCAATTCAATTGTGAATTGAAAAGTACACAATTGAAAAATAATCTTCAACTGTATACGTAGCTTCAAATCGATACTTTTTCAAAAATTGTTCTTTTTTAAATAATTTAAGAACAATTTCTTAAAATTATTTTTTTTAAATAAAAAATAATTTGAAATTTTTCCAAGAATATAAACAAAAAGTGTTTATTACTTTAAAACCTTTCAAAACCCTTAAATTTTACAAAATTTTTATTTCAAAATCGTCAAAAAGGTACACTTTTTTCAAAGATTCAAATTTTTCGTAAATTTAATCTAAAAATCTACAAAGTTACAAAAATTCTCTTAAAATATCTTAGACTCTTCTTTGACAATTTAACAAATTTTATGCAATCTTTTTAAATATTATTCTAAAATTGATTTGTCAAAATAAAAAGTGCTTTATAATTTTTAAGGAATCGTAAAAACTTTTTGTTATTCTTATAATGGTTATCTTAATTCTTAAACGGATTCTACATTTTTCGTTCCAAACCTGAAAAAATATGCATTTTTTTAATTATTTAAAATCATTTCAAGATTTACATTAATTTTGAATGTTTTCAAAGCTTCTATAAAGAAAAAACGTCTTGTGAAATTATTCCAATTTTTTTTTAATTGGATGATGAGTGTTAAATTGCAATTACTACATCAAAATTTAGCTATTTCACTTGCAAATTGAAGATTTTCAAAGTACTATATATATATACTATATATATACTATATATATAGACTATTTTAGACAGTTAACATTTTTTATTCATATATCAGATCACATATCTTCTAAAATACTTTATCTACGAAGAAATGGTTTGGGGGAGGAGGAGGACTGTACCAGGGCCGAGGACTGTACCATGATTTTTGACCTTGAGGTGAATTTTCAAGGTCAAATGGAGGTAAGACCCTTTTCTTAAATGAGAACCCCTAGTTTTGACTTCGGATTTAAAAAGAGCGGGAAATTTCACGTCAAAAATGACCTATGAAAAAGTGGTTTTTGTGATCTTGGAAAGGTAAAAAATTAAGGTCGAATGTCTGAGAAAGGACCAGATATCTTCTAAAATACTTTATCTACAAAGAAATTGTTCGGACAAAGGTTGACCAAGGCCGAGAACTGTGCTATCAATTTTGACCTTGAGGGTAATTTTCAAGGCCAAATGGAGGTAAGACCCATTACTTAAATGAGAACCCCTAGTTTTGACTTCGGATTTAAAAACAGCGGGAAATTTCACGTCAAAAGTGACCTGTGAAAAAAGTGGTTTTTGTGACCTTGAAAAGGTAAAAAATTAAGGTAAAATGTTTGAGAAAGACCAGATATCTTCTAAAATACTTTATCTACGAAGAAATGGTTCGGACAAAGGATGACCAAGGCCGAGGACTGTGCCATCAATTTTGACCTTGAGGTGAATTTTCAAGATCAAATGGAGTTAAGACCCTTTCCTAAATGATAACCCCTAGTTTTGACTACGGTTTTAAAAACAGCGGGAAATTTCACGTCAAAAGTGACCTGTGAAAAAGCGGGTTTTGTGACCTTGGAAAGGTAAAAAATTAAGGTCGAATGTCTGAGAAAGGACCAGATATCTTCTAAAATACGTTATCTACGCAGAAATGGTTCGGACAAAGATTGACCAAGGCCGAACACTGTGCCATCAATTTTGACCTTGAAGTCAATTTTCAAGGTCAAATGGAGGTAAGACCCTTTTCTTAAATGAGAACCCCTGCTTTTGACTGCGGATTTGAAAGAACAAGAATTGAACGACCAAATTTAGACCACACCAAACAATTTAAAAATGCTCCAATTGTAATCTGAAAAAAATCCTTGTTAAAAACAAAAATTTCAGAAAAAAAAGAGGAATGAAAAATGAGAAGGCAACAAACCATATGCCCTTCCTTCTCTTTTTCTTTCTTTCATCTTTTTTATTTTTAATATGGTCAAATCACTAAAAAATATCATTGAAAATTAAAATTATGTTACCAACGTTTCGGTACTCATACAGTACCCTTATCCAAATCCTATACATGGATAAGAGTACTGTATGAGAAACGTTGGTAATGTATTTTTAATTTTTTTTTTAATTTTTATTTTCAATGATTTTAATATTAAAAATAAAAAATACGAGAGTAAGTAAAAGAGAAGGAAGGGGATGTGGTTGGTTGCCTTCTCATTTTTCTTTCCTCTTTTTTATGTTTGTCTGAAATTTTTGTTTTTAACAAGGATTTTTTTCAGATTACAATTGGAGCATTTTGTGATTATTCGTTGTGGTCCAAATTTGGTCGTTGGATTCTCGTTTTTTACAGAAGTTTTCATCAATTTTATGATTGGACGTTACATAGGCCAAGGTTGACCAGGGCCGAGGGGGACATTTGACCTTGTCATCAGCTTTGACCTTGAGGTCAATTTTAATTATTATCAATTTTAATTTTAATTAATAACGTTTTTTGAAATAAAATTACATTATTTTTTCACCTGCCACTTCAAAATTTCATTTTAGGAATAAGAAGTTACTTTCGACGCCTTTTTCAATCATTATTTGTCATAAATATTAAATTTAAATATTTATATAATTTAAAATGCGCGCTAACAGTAACCAATCGGGTTACGGCACAACGCTAGCGCAGATCGAAATAGGGATGGGAAAAGTATCGATAATTGTCGATACATATCGATACTCCACGGTATCGAAAAGTATTGATACATTTTTCTCTTAACGATATTAATCGATATTTTTCTCGTCTGCTGCCTCATCGCCGTTGTGTCTCTTTCTGCATGTGGCAACTTAATAAGGCGATAAGGATAGAGTTTGAAAGGCCAATGAGCGGGACTTGAGGCTTGCGCAGTTATTGCGCAGTTGATTCATTTTCAACTTTCAGTTATTCAGTACTCACTGAGTATTTACTGAGTTTGTACTTTGCAGCTTACAAACGTTGTCTTCTCGATTCAGTTTCGTTAGGGGTCTTACAAAGAACTCGAATCTGTGTTTGTATAAAATATTGCATTACTTCAAGTTTTACAATAAGCAATATTTTTAGTGCCTTAGAAAATACTAAACGCTGCATCTTCAATCGCCTTTTAACTATACTTGTAATTTAAATAAATTTGATTTATTTTCATACTATTGTTTGTATTGTTTTTCATTGCAAAAAAATATTCAATAAACTACTTGTATTTTTAAACTGTTTGTGTCTCTCATTATTTTAATTTAAATCAAATTTGCCAAGTCGCGAATTCGGGTCATATTAGAATAGTAAAGGGAGGGGGGAATTATAGATAAATGTCTATAATATCGATATCATGTCAGAAAGTATCGATATATATCGATACATGATTTTATCGATATTTCCCATCCCTAGTTCAAAAAGTTCCCAAAATTGGGATCACTTAATCCAGGCTCGGGCTTTACCCCTCTCCTGCGCTTTCCCCTACTCGCAAATAGTTCGGATGCTACTTTTTCAATAATCCCGCGCTAAAGTTATACGATTTTACACTTTCATTCCTAAACGAAGCATTGAACCCATCGCGGTTCTATCCAAATATCAAGGCAATGGAAAGGTCACCTTCAAGTCACAAAGCCAGATGTCTCGTTTCTACCACCACGAACCTCTACTCAGCTGAAAGAGTATGACGAAACTTTTCCGTGCTGAGTAAGGCAGCATAGTAGTGGAGACGAGATATCTGGCAAGCAGGCTCGGTCAACTCCTGTAGTAAAAAATGGCGATATTCAGCGCCATCTGCGATGGGCATCCCAACTATAAAAG
>JAAAKG020052301.1:0-18306 GCA_010014905.2 Druon quercuslanigerum
AAGAAGCAATCTGATAAGTTAAAACTTCTATTTTTTTAAGAAATTTTTTTTCACTTGTTAAAAATTCGTTTTTTTTTCATTAAAAATTCTTTTTCTTTTCTTGAATTTTTAATTTTTTTGAAATGGAAATTTAACAGTTCTATTCATTGTTGAAAATGTATTTTTTTAATTAAAAATTCGTGCATTTTATTGAAAATTTGTCTCTTTCGGAAGAATCTTTTGGATTTAAAGTTCAACTATTATTCTAAAAATGTTTTTTTCTTAGTTTGAAAATTAAACACTTCGAATCAAGGTTTGTTTTCTTTATTGACTGAAAATCTTTCATGTTTTAAAATTCAGTTATTTTGGTCGAAAAGTTACTTTTTGTTGAAAATTCCTGTTTTAGTGTTGAACGTTTAACCTAAATCTTTCTTGGACGAAAATTCACCTATGTTTAGGAAATTTCTTTTTGGTCTAAACATTTGTTTACATAAGTTGGGATTTCGCCTTTCTTGGATACAAATTCAACTCTTTGGATGAAAATTCAACTTTTTTTGGTTGAGGATTAAACTACTGTGTTGAAATCTCACCTTTTTTAATCCAATTTGAATGTTTTTTTATATAAAATTAAGATCTCCTAAAGTTGTCACATTTATTATCACATTATTTAATTAATATTCATATTTTTGACTTAAAATTTAACTACGTTCTTTAAGGTTGAATTATTTTCCTACAAAATTATTTTTTGTTCTTGATGCATCATTTTAGTTGAATAACTTTTTTTTTGGTAAAAAATTAATTTTTTTAACTAAAGCTTCACGCAAAAGTTTTTTAATTTAATATAATTAAAAAGTTATCTTCTTTAGTTAAAATTTTAACTATGAAAAAATGAAATATAAAATGAAATATTTAGTTAGTTAATACATTGTATTTCGTTCAAAATTAATCCTTTTGCTAGAAAATTAATCTTTTTATTTAAAATTCAATTCATTTGGTGGACTGTTCATGTCCTTTGGTTAAAAATTAGGTGTTTTTTGAATTAAATTTTCTTTTAAACTGAAAATCAAATTCTTAAGTTATTTGTGGAAAACCTATATTTTTTGATAAAATTTTAATCTTCTTGGTATCACAACGAGAGACTGGCGAAAACCTCGTCTGTCTTAAGGACACGGAGCGACACTAGGATGATAGCCTTTTGCATGCATATATTTTTTTTCGTATACTTGTACGGGATGACTGCGAATTTTTATTAGCGATTGTGTGAGTTGAGCGAACACAATCTTCAAGGAAGTTGTCCGGTGACCTTATATATGGGTTCACCATTGGGAATAGACGTGAATGTCCAGTCGCCGAAAGGAAAGTCCTTCTATTATACGTCCGGTTAAACAGGATCAGAAACTCGTCCATCCAAGGATACTATATTTTCCGTTATATTCTATCTTCCGTTTTGTTTACCTTAAAATATTACGACTTCATGCAGACAAATTTAAGTTTTATAAGCAGATTGGTTGTAAGTCAGGGATAACCTGTAAATCGGGAAGTCCTCTAGAAATGTTATTTGCCCCGGAAAGTCAGGGATTAAAAAAAAACTTGCAAAAGCCAAGAAATCTTTATAAGGGTGGCTTTAAATAATTATGAAAGAAAAGAAATTAAAAATTGTTTACTTATAATTTGAAATTGTTGCATTCTTCTTTTAAAAGATTTTATGTTACCAATGTTACCTTATATTTATATTTTTTGCACGCGTTTTGTCTTCATGATTATATTTCTAATTTAAAATTAAATTATTTGGTTTAATGTTAAAATTTTTACGTAAAAAATATCCTTTTTTGAATACTAATGTTTTAGTGCTGGAAATTCAACTGAAGTCCTTCTTTGTTACAAATGCTACTATTTTTGTTTGAAAATTGGTATCTTCGGTTAAAAAATGCATCTCCTTTTTAAAAATTAAAATATTTTATATTTGAATTATCCATAATTACATTAATTATACAAAAATCATCTTTTTGCTGCAAAATTAAATACGGTGGAGAAGCTTGAACTTTTTTGTTCAAAAATCATTGCTTTTTTTAATGATTCAGCAGTTTAGTTCTAAATTCATATCTTTGGCGAAAAATTAATTTTTTTAATGAAATCGCAAATATTCCTTTTATGAATTTGTGCATTTACTTAAAAATTCATTTATTTGGTTTTAAAATTCACTTTTTTTTTTGGTACAAATGCCGGAAAGGTTTTGTAACATACGACATTTTTCTGACCAAAACCTAAAATTTAAACCCATTTCGATAAATTGAAGATGAATACCATTGAAATAAAAAATTAATACTTGGTTTTTCAGTCGAATAGTAAATTTTCAAATAAACAATATAAATGTTTGGCAGACAGTTAAAATTTCAACCCTAACAGTTGAGTTTTTCAAAATAAAGTAGAATTTCAGCTAAGTGAGATGCATTTTCCATACAATAAAATAAACTTTTAACAAAATAATTTAATTTTAAATCATAAAAGACAAATCTCACAAAATTTTTAATTTTCCACAAACTAATTAAACTTTCAATCAAGTATTTCAATTTTATATGAAATAGCTCTATTATTAACGAAAAAGATTATTTATCTACCAAGAGAAATTTTTTTAACAAAATACATAATAAATTTTCAAAAAAAAGAGTTGATTTTTCAAGAAATAAAATTAATTTTGTATTCTATTAAGTGACAAATTTTCAAGAAGATTCCATCGGAATTAGGCTACTAAAAAGTTGAAACTTTCAGAAAATAGTTTTCTTATAAACTGAATAGAATCATTTTTAGCACAAAACTTAATTTATACTGAAAAAATATGAAACTTTAAAAAACTAATTTAATTTTTAATTGAAAGGCCATTATTTACCAATAATAGAATAGATAGATTTTTAAATTTAAAAACACTTTTTAAACAAAAATTTAATTTCACAACAACAAAATTTCGCTTTTAACCAAAAAATTTAATTTTCTGCTAAGTTGTTGAATTTTCACGCCAGAAAGACGAATTAAAAAAAAAATTTGAATCTTTAACAATCTGCTAATTTTGAAGCACGTAGTTGCGTTTTATATTAAAATAATAAATCTTCAAGAAAAATTTTTTATACAAACAAAATTAAATTAAACCAAGTAGAAAAGATCAAATTTCAACTTAAAAAATTAAATTGTTACATTTTCGGTAAATAAAATGAATAGTCAAGCAGAGAAAAAATAATTTTCATTCAAATAGTGAAATATTTATCCAAATAAATGTATTTTCTTCAACCAAAGAGTTGAAATTTTTACTAAAAACGATGAGTTTTCAATAAAAAATGAAAGAGTTAAATTTGGATCCAAGATATGAATTTTCATCTAAAACTATGAGTCCTTAGCAAAAAAATGAATTTTAAGAAAAGAGTTTAAAATTAAACCAAATAGTTGAATTTTTACGCAAAAAACTTATTTTTGACCAAGAAAATAAAATTTGTACTAAAAGACGAATTATCATCAAAATAAATCATTTTTCCAGCATGTCCTTGAATTTTCAACTCAGAAAGGTGAATTTTCAAACAAATAGCTTCTTTTTTAACTAAAAACTATGAATTTGCAACGAAAAATGCAACAGTTAAGTTGTCAGCTAAAATATTAATTTTCAATTGCAGAAATGAAGAAAATTGTAAAGCATTCAATCGTTAACCTGGTAGTTGATTTTTGACAAAGAAGACGTTCTTTTCACAAAAAGGCTTCCATTTGATAAATTTGTTGCATTTTGAGCAAAGTAATACAATTTTTAACCAAAAAGTAAAATACTAAATGAAACGCGATCATTTCAGAACATAAATATATTAGTAAACTTTTGAACCAAAAAATTAACTTTAACCAAGAATAGTTAATACATAAATTCTGTCAACGCTCTAAAATTAAAAAAAAAATGTAAAATAAAAAAAAGTTTTAACCAATAACAGAATTGATAGATTTCTAGAAAAAAAACATCTTTTAATATAAGTTTTTACAACAAAAAGTTCATTTTCAATCAAATAAATTAATTTTCTGGTAAATTGTTAAAGTTGCTAGCCCAAAATACGTTTTCTTACACAATAGATAAATTTTTAAACAATAAAAGGGTAATTTTCAATCAGATAGGTAAATTTACTACTAAACTGAAGAATTTGTAACGAAAAAATTAAATTTTTACAAGTAAGATTAATTTCAAGGAATCTGTATTATCATCAGAGGTAGCTACCGTCGATCAGTTAAGATATAATTCCATCGTTTGTGAAAATAGAAATCAAAAATATCGATCAAGTTAGTTTTTTTAATGACAGAAAATACTCCAACTTATTTATGATTTGAGATATAATAAATTTAAAAAATTATGAAATTAAATTTTTCTGAAAAAAGATCTAATTATTAAATAGTTCAATTTTCACTCAAAAAAATGAGTTTTTATTTTATATTATAAATCTTCATTTTAAAAAAGAATCTCAAAAAAATTCCCAAATTCAACCTAATAGTTGTATTTTCAACCAAAAGTGGGTTTTTTACGAAAATAATTAATTTTTTACAAAAATACAAATTATAATCTAAATAAATGAACTTTTAATCACATCTTTGTATTTTTAACTCAAAGAGATAATTTTTTAACTCAATAGTTGAATATTTAACAAAAAAGTATGAATTGTTAACAAAAAATGGAACAGTGAAATTTAGAGTTAAAAAATATTAATTTTCAACCAGAAATTATATGAACTTTTAACAATTCAATCATAAAATAGGTAGTAGACTTTTGACAAAAGGTATGTTCTTTTCATAAAAAGGTCCCATTTTGATAAAATAATTATTACATAAAGAAACAAACGAAATCAATCTCGAGCATCAACATAATAGTAGACTTTTTAAACAACAAAAAAACTAAATTTTTCTGAGAATAGTTGTATTTTATTATAGGGTCCTAAGAGATGTCTTTTCATTTAAAATTATAAATCTTTATAAAAAAAAGAATTTTTAAATAAATGTTTCAATTTTAACTTAATAGTTCAACTTTCAACCAAAAACTCGATTTTTTTAACAAAAAAATTAATTTTTTACGAGAGTTTTTACGACGAATTTTCTACAAAAAATTAAATAGTTAAATTTGAATTTAAAAAATAATAATTTTCAACCAGAAATGAAGTGAAATTTTTACAATTTAATCATAAGACATGTAGTGGATTTTTGATAAAAAAATGTTCTTTTCATGAATAGGTGTCACTTTGACTAAAATGTTGTATTTTAAGCAAAATTATAAAAAATTTCACCAAATAATGCAAATCTAAAGAAAAGGAGATAAATCCTGAGCATAATTTTAATAATAGACTTTTTAATCCAAAAATTAACTTGAACCAGGAATAGCTGTATTTTCTTAGTAGGTTCAGTTCAATCAATCTTCTCAAATTTAAAAAAATGTCTACAGAATTAGATTAAAAGTATTCTCATAAGAGTATCCAATAGTTTAAACTTGTAATTCATTGCTCGATTAATGTTTATACAAAATAACATAACTACAGTAATACATTTTTTTTAAAAAAGGTCTTCTCCTTTGCTTCGCTGGGATTCCAATAGAAGAACTTCCGATTTCCGATAAGCTTCTTTTCCATTAAGCTACTATAGAGATCGAAAAAAGAATCTTTTTTCAGAAATACACGAATTATTTTGCAAGGTGTTATAAGTCAAATTTTGCAAGGAATCTGTCTTATCATCATAGAATAATAGAAAATGTTAATGTATTTTCAGACCAGATGGCAATATGAAACAAAAATTTTCTTTAATTACATTTTTTTAAAGATTCTTTCCTTCGCTCCGCTGGGAATCGGAACCACCGAACTTCCGATTGCCGGCAAGGTGCTTTTCCCTCAAGCGACTAGAGAATTGGAATAAGATTTTTTTTTAGAAATAGAAGCACTATTTCTCCAGGTGTTATGAGTCAAATTTATCAAGGAATCTGCATTATCATCAGAGAAGAACAGAAATTGTTAATGTCTTTTCAGACTAGATAAAACTACGAATAAGAAGTTTTTTCTAATATCATTTCTTCTGAAAAAGATCTTCTCCTTCGCTTCGGTCGGCATCGAACCACAGAACTTCCGATTGTCGTTCGAGTCCTTTTCCCTTAAGCTACTAGAGAGGTCGAAAGAAGAATCTGTTTTTAGAAATATGCGCATTATTTTTCCAGGTGTTATTAGTCAAATTTTGCAAGGAATCTGTATTATCATCATAGAATAATAGAAAATGTTAACGTATTTTCAGACTAGATGGAACTATGAAACAAAAAATTTCTTTAATTACATTTTTTTAGTTTCTTTCCTTTGCTCTACTGGAAATCGAAACGACATAACTTTCGATTGCCCGCCAGGTGCTTTTTCCTTAAGCTAATAGAGAGATCGAAAGAAGATTTTTTTTAGAAATACAAGCAAATTTATAAAAGGAAAAAAATGTATAAAGGAATCTGCATTATCATCAGAGAATAAAAGAAATTGTTAACGTCTTTGCAGACTAGATAAAACTATGAATGACAAATTTTTTCTAATTTCATTTTTTCTGAAAAAGATCTTCTCCATCGCTCTGCTGGGAATCAAACCACAGAACTTCCGATTGTCGGTCGAGCGCTTTTCCCTTAAGCTACTAGAGCGATTAAAAAATAATCTTTTACAAAAAAACATCTTTTAAGGCTAGATGGAAATGTGGATTAATTTTTTTTCTGAAAAAAGATATTCTGCTTCCTCTTTCGATTCCCAGCTGAGCGAAGGAAAAGATTTTTTTAAGTTTAATTAAAGTTTAATTTAAAAAATTATAATTCATAGCTCCATCTAGTCTGAAAAGACATTAAGAATTTAGCTACCGGATCGAATAATCTCAATATTTAAGGTATGTAGTTGAAACCAGAAGGTACTCTCTTAATACTTTTTGGTTTTGTTTTTTAACAGTTTTGAACAGGTTGAGTTGAAATATTTTATCAGGTAATTGAAAATTGTCGTGTAAATTGGGGTCGAATGCAGGAGAGCTTAGTAATCGAGACTGTGAAACTGAGGTGAAACTCTGAGCCTGTTCGATGTTCAACTCTGTTGAGACTGTAGAGATGCCTCGGCAGTCGACGCCTCTCCCAACCACCCTCAACATCACCCAGCTACCGCCCCTAATTTTTCGCCAAACTAACTTTCCATCCAGCTCCATGAGGGCATACCCAGGAATTACGTGCCAGGAGCCTCATTTTCCTCATTGTCTCCTCGGCGCGACGAAATGTCGCCTATTATCCTCCTTACAGACACGAAGAAAGCTGAAATATGTTATTGTGGCTCGTGACCTTTTTTGAGGAAGTTAAAATGCTTGACACGATTGTAATCATGAAGTCATGTCCAAACAACTCGTTCTTTTTTATTAAAAAAAGAAAATTTTTTTATTAAAAAAGAACAGTTTCTTAAATTAGGGTGTCTAGTGTCCTGAACATTTTTTAAAACCTGGAAAATCCTTCAATTTTTTGACCTGGAAAAATCTGGATCTTCTTAAATTCTTATCGCCCTTGAATTTATTCCCTTAAAGGAAAAGTAGGTTTTTCAAAAAAATTTTCTCTATTGCTGGAAAAAATAATAAAAATATTTTGTGCGTTATTTACAAATCATATTTGCTGTACTGGTGGGTTGAGATTGACGTTTAACTTTGATCGGTAAATAAAGTCACGATACATTTTTTGTGTGCTGTGATTATCTTTTTTTTTATTTCGATTGTTTGGGAAAAGCTTTGAATTCAGTTGTTGAAACTTATTTTTCTAAAATGATTTGCTCCTTTAGAAATGAGAATAAATGAGTTATATTGTTGCGTTCCAGGAATTGTTAAAGCTTTCCTAAATCAATCTTTTAAAAATTCATTAGCTGTGGTGTAATTTTCTTCTTTAATCAATTGGCCCGTCTCTCAAAAGTTTGAAAAGGTTGAGATACTATTGCATTTTTTTTGAAAATTTCTCTTAGAAACTAAACTAATATTTTATTAAAAATTCATCTTTTTTGGTAGAAAATCATCATCTTTTATTGAAAAGTCATATTTTCTGAAGCTGATTCTTTATTTTATGTAAAATTTCGTCTGTTTGGTTGACAACTTAACTACTATGATAAAAATTTAGCTATCTTGATAAAAATGAAAATTACTCTGTTTTGGTTGATGAGAGAACTATTTGGTTAAAAATTCTTCTATTTCGGATAAACTCAATAGTTTTTTATTTGGAACGGAAATATTTTTCCTTGAAATTTAAAGTATTAAATTTTTCTTTTGTGAATATATATGTATAAATTTTGTATTGAAAATTCAACTGCTGCTTATTTGAACTTTTATGTATTTCAACTTATGGTTATAAGTTCCATTTTGTTGTTTAAAAATTCTCTGTTTTAGGCAATAATTTATCTTGTTACTGTATTATTATTATTAAATTATATAACATCATTAATTTATTTATATAATTATCGCAGTCATTTTTTGAAAATTTGTTTTTCTTGATTATAAATTTTTAGCAAAAAATTTAACTTTTCTAGATTTGGTTACAAATTTTTTTACCTGAAAATTCAAATATGAAATGGAAAATTTATATTTTTTAGATGAAAATTCAACTTTTTGGATAAAAATTCGCCTTTCTTGTACAAAATTAATCTTTTTGTTTAAAAAGTCTTGTCCTTTATTGAGGATTGAACTATTTTGTGAAAAAACTCGGTTTCTTATTTATAATTATGAATGAAATTCCAAATTAAATTATTCATCAATTTTATCATTTTGGTTGAAAATTCATTTTTACAAAGTTACAAATTTCTGAGAAGTCTGAATGGGAACTGGGCTTCATAGAGATTTATAACTCAATGCAGAAAACTTGGAATATTCCTTTTTTAAATAAAAAATCATCTATTTAATTAAAAATATTTATATTTTTTGGTAGTAAATTAACCCTTTTGATTGAAAATTGAACGATTTTATGAAAAATTAGTGCTTTTTCGTTCGAAAATTATTTTCTTGTTCGCTGGTAATTAATTTTTATCCAAAAATGTAGCTATTATATTTTTATTTAATAAACTTTTTTAGATAAAAAATAAACCTATTCTGTTGAAAATGCATTTTTTAAGCACTTTCTGTTATTCCTAGGAAGTTGCAAATCCTTTAGAAGTCGTTTAATTAAACGGTTGCACTTTTAACACAAAAAGATTTTTAAAAATTCAAAAGAGATAAATTAACAAATAGAAAAGACGAACTTTAACCGAAAAGGATTTTTTATTTAATAAAGAAGCAAACCGATTTAATTTTCAAATAAATAATACAAATTTGTATCTATAAAGATTAGCTTTCTACCGAAAAAAAGAAAGAAACGAATTTTTAATAAAATACATAAATTGTTATCAAAATAGTTTATTTTTCAACTAAAAAAGTTAAATTGTAAACTTATTTTGTGATAATTTAGAATTTTATGAACTAAAAAGTACCTTTAACAAGATAAATTACCACTGATCCATAAGTTTAATTTTTTAACTGAGTGGATGAAATCTTGAGCAAAAAAGCCGCTTTTTTAACATTACATGTAAATATTAATTTTCAATAAATAGTTATATTTTTAACAAAAAATGCATTTTTAGTGAAAATATTAATTATTCAGAATACATTGATTTATTAACAAATTAATTTAGATTTCGATCAAAAAGGTGAATTTTCGAGCCGAAATTAAGAATTTTCTACAATACTGTTGAATTTTAAACCCGAATATGAAATTAATTTTTAAACGAATAAATGAAAAAAGGCAACCAGATTTTGGATCTTTTCATCTAAAAAGACTAATCTGCAACTTCAAAGTTTTATTACAAATTCGTTTACCTGAAAATTCAAATATGGGATTATAAATTTATATTTTTACGATACAAATTTAACTGGTTGGTTGAGAAATTGCCTTTTTTGAACAAAATTATTCCTTTTGTTTGAAAATTCCACTCCTTTATTGAGAATTGAAATATTTGGTTAAAAACTCGTTTTTCATGTATATTATAATATAATATAATATATTATAATAAAGAAATTTTTTAAATAATTATTCATTAAATTCATCATTTTGGTTGAAAATTCATCTTTACGAAGTTACAAATTTTTGAGAAGTCTGAATCGGAACTAGGCAAATGTAAAAAAATCTTTTAGGCCGAAAACAAAATTTCTAGATGCATAGAGATTTATAGCTCAATGCAGAAAATTTAGAATTTTTCTTTTTTAGATAAAAAAATCATTTCGATTGAAAATTTTCATATTTTTCGGTAGAAAATTAAAATTTTTCATTAAAAATCGAACTATTTTATTGAAAATTAGTGTTTTTTCGTTCGAAATATATTTTCTTGTTGGTTCAAAATTAATTTTGATCCAAAAATGTAGCTATTATATTTTTATTTAATAAATGTTTTTAGTTAAAAATTTAAACAAGTTGAAAAATGATCTTTCTTAGATACAAAATGAACCTATTTTATAAAAATGCATTTTTTAGGCACTTTCTGTTATTTCTAGGAAGTTGCAAATCCTTCAGAAGTCTAAATCAGAACTGGAATTTTTCTTCCATTCTAAAATTCAAAATTTTCCAAGAAGTTCCTTGGAGAAAAAAGTTATTAAAAATTAAAATATTGATTATTTTAAAAATATTTTAGTAAACTGATTTTGCAGTATTGTTTAATAACTAATAAAACGATCCAGATGTCACTTATAGCTTCTATTATTTTATGAAATGAAGTTTTTCCAATTTCGTAGTTGAACAAAGGCAAAATTTTGATTGCGGGAGATAAAAATCTTCAA
Organism: Druon quercuslanigerum; assembly: GCA_010014905.2. Classification (NCBI taxonomy): domain Eukaryota; kingdom Metazoa; phylum Arthropoda; class Insecta; order Hymenoptera; family Cynipidae; genus Druon; species Druon quercuslanigerum. The sequence goes on from JAAAKG020052301.1 coordinate 10,807, forward strand.
TTACAATGGAGGTTTATTGTTTTCGAATTCTCATTTTAGGACAGAGGTGGAAAAACATCGACAAAAGAAGATATAACTAAACAAGACCTGTTTATTGATTTCGAGCTTCTGGATGAAACAGCTCGCAAAACTATAGGTCGCGAGGCAACCGGAAAGAGAATTGTTGGGAATGCCCGACGACAGAACCCAATCGTTTTTCTGTGGTGCATAAATGAGTATTTTTCACGAGCAACGTTGAACGCTTGCACGATTTAGTGCGGGCGCTAAAACCGCTTTACGATATTTATAGTGAACCTTTTGCCTCAAATTTATAAATCGACGGTTCTCATCGAATGTTAAATATTGATATTGCTGTACGAGAGGAAAAATTAAAAACCTGGAGTGTGATAATGTTTTTTAGGAAATTCATTAATGAATTCCTGTACCAATTTATTTTTATATTCTCATCTATAAGAGTGTAATGTAGTCGTTTTTAGCTTTCAAAATAAAACCAAAAAACTGACTTTTTTGATAAACTTGACTTTAATCCGTCTTTTACATCAAGTCGTGCTCAGTGCTTCAGTTTTTGAAAATTTTAAATGAAAATTTTAGGGAATTAGCTTTAAGATGGCCTTCAATTTACAATATGATTATAATTCAAAACCGTTGTTTTCAAAAATTATTATTAATTTTTTCCTCTATCTCAGCGCGAATCGAACACTTGTAACTTCCAGCGTTTCGTTTAGCGAGGAAATTTTGACCAGGCAAATACTTCTCGCGACAGATATTCGGAGAAAGTTATAATAAAGTTTTTTGGAAAGTTTCAGATCAAAATATTTCACAGTTTAGGAGTAGTAATGATTTTAGTGCACGTCTGCGCTGGAGATTTCGTGAGATATTCAACTTTATCAAGCTTAAAATTTAATTTAATGTGCACTGTCCAGAGCATAGTTAAGGACTAACTAATCTGTTTTATTTTTTAAATAGATTTACAAAAAGTGTAAGAAAATTTGTGCATAGGTTTGTTTTCAAAATGCAGGTTCAAGGTCGTTTACGAGTTAAGCCGAATGCCGGTGTAAACATTAGGTGTACATTAAAGTATCCTACATTTAAATCTAAAGAAACCGGAAAATAAATTCAAAATTACATAAAATTTATCAATATTTTGTTAACTAATTTTTGTTTAAATGTTATTACCTAAAAAATTTAATAAGATCATATTATAAGCAAAAACTCTCTAGCGAGAGAACATGGCACGTCGGAGTGCATAGTAAGTTTGAAAACTCCAGCGCTGACGTTCAATAAAATCATAACTAATCCTAAACGATTAAATATTTTGATTTAAAACTTTTCAAAAAACTTCATCATACCTTTCTCCGAATTTCTATCAAGAGAAGTATGTGCCTGCTCAAAATTGCCTCACCAAACGAAACGCTGGAAGTTACAAGTGTTCGATTCGCGCTGAGATAGAGAAAAAAATTAATAATAATTTTTGAAAAAAAACGGTTTTAAATTCCTATCATATTGTCAATTGGAGGACATCTTAAAGCACATTCCCTAAAATTTTCATTTAAAATTTTTCGAAAACTGAAGCACTGAGCACGACTTGAAGTGAAAAACGGATTAAAATCAAGTTTATCAAAAAAGTCAGTTTTGTGGTTTAATTCCGAAAACTAAAAAAGTTAAAACTTTTTGTCTGAATAGAAAAAAGATGCACAATAAAATTTCACGTCCAGATATGTCCTTCAAAAATTTTAAATTCATAATTTCTATTAAAGTCTCCAGGGGACTATGATTTACACGAGAAATTTCTATACGCCCTTATACGATCTGGTCCCTCAATTCCTCAGAAGTTTAAATTACAATTTTCGATTTCAGTTATATTATTTATGATATTTGGAACAATGTCGTTAAAGTGTATGCATTTTTCGAACGAAAAAAGAGCGCGAGAGTGTACCCGCGCGTCCCAGGCGCGCTCTCATTTGGCGGTAAGCGCCGCGCGCTTAGAAGAGACGGGGGCTAAGGGTGCAGAATTTTTACATCGTCGATTTTTAATTTAAAAAACTTAGGTATAAAAAAAGCTTTTTACACAGTTTGAAGGAGTGATACTTCAACCACAATTTCGTCCATAGACGCGATTGTCTATAAGCAAAAATTTAATTGATATTTTATGAAATTGACGCTAACCCAAAAGACGTCTGAAAAGAGACTTGGGGCTAAGCGCGCACAATTTTTGGGTCGCAAATCTTTAATCAAAAGTGAGTTTATAAAAAAACACTCAAATAACTTCAAGCAGTTATATTTCAACTAACATTTTGTCCATAGACGCGATTGTTCTATCCGAAAAAGTTTAGTTGGTATTTCATAATATTGACGCTAACTTGAAAACAATCTGGAAATCGCGAAGGTTTAAGCGCGCACTCTATCATTTTCAGTTTTGGGGATACGCGCGCACCCTTAGATTAAAAAAAAATTTTATTTATTAAAAATATTAAATTGCTTTCTCAACAATGTATTTTGAGAGTTGGCGAGATGGAGGGACAATGCAGAGCTTTCTAATTTGGGGGTGCCGGACAACGGGTGCCCAAGTTATTCAAGCAGCTCATACAGCGCTAGATACACCCCTGTTAATAATTAATTATTTGATTGATTAATCAAGCATTTTATTATTTTTTAAATCCTTTTTATGCTTATGCAACTTTTAGGTTAAAGATTTGTCTTTTCAGATGAAAAGTTCAATAATTTGGTTGCATTTTTATAATATTTTGGTTTAAAAATTAATTTCTTATTCAAGTTTAAAAAACAATAGTATTGTAGAAAATTCTTATATACGGCTCGAAAATTTACCTTTTTAATCGAAATATAATCTACTTTGTTGATAAATCATTTTTTTCCTATTAATTATTATTTTAACTTAAAAATGGCTTTTTCTTGTTGAAAATTCATATTTATATATCTCGAGGTCCGCGTCCCCCAAATTTGCATTTCAGTGGCGTTACCACCGCCGTATCATCCGCAACAATAATACAGGGCCGAGGTCTAGGGCCCCTAAATAAGAATCAATGAATGAGCAGAAACCAAAGCAGTAATTTTATCTTAATGAAAGTAGTCGTGTTAACATAAGGGGGGAATCTGAACGCAAATAATAAATTCCGTCTGAACCGTTTAAAAATAGAATACAAAATATTGCGCAATCTTGTCACGTGAGTACCCACAAAGTGCACCTTTCCGCTACGCTACTGTCGTTTTTTAGGCAGGTGTTGCAAGCGTTTCTCGCCCTGCGCGATGAAAAACTTCGTGGGCCAGAAATTCTAGAAATTAATAAACCGGGGGTAACTAAAAAGCGGGTTTTGTGTACTGTAAGCTGCAGTAAGCACTAAATTACGCTGACAAACAACTGTTTAAAATTACATTCGTTTAACTTTAGTTGTTTCGGCCTGCGCAGATTCGAAAATCTTTTACGTAAGAAATGCTACTAACGCCCCCCCCCCCCCCCCCCCCCTTTGCTCATGTACGACAGTATATTTTTAAACTTTTGGATTTTTTAAAGAGTAATCAGGACTCAAAAAGATGTTTTTCGCGTGTACTATTTGCATAGCGCCTAAGCCCTAAGCAAAGTTGTCTTTAGAGTTAAGTTGTCTCTGAATAGGACATCATTTAGAAATTAAATTCCCTTTATTTTGTGAGCATTATACACTGCTAAGAAAGTTTTGGACAAATCTCAACCCCTTTCAATGTTTCGCTTGAGTTTTCTTTCTCACTCGAAGTGAACTTTTGGCAGAGATTGGCAGAATCCAATCATTTGGGAGCTAAACAGAAATCAGATTTCTCTTTCCCCTTTCTGGAAACTTTGTTGCTAACTTGGAACCAAAAGCGAATATTCTTCAGCAAAGGGAAAAAAAATTTGAATGATATTATTATAGAACGATACGATTTTTTAATAAATAAAAATAAAGTATATTTGCATTAAATTAGAAACTCCTCGACAGATGTGGAGACTCAGTAGAACATGTCAGAGTGTAGTCTGACATTAGAGAACGTAGTATAGGTATCTAAGGGATCGTTTAAAAACTACGTTACCGAATTGAGGGGGGTGAGGGGTATATAAACGACACCTAGTAAGCATTTTTGGGGCTGCAATAAGACTTTACGAAATAAGATAACGTTTATCACTTTTATGATGGTAAATTTTTAAAAAGTTTTCAAATTTTGAGAAACATCTTGGTTTTTTGGGTTTATCTCAGCTAATATGCAAAATCAAAAAAAAAAAAAATTTGCATAAAAGATGTAGATCACATCAAATTACACATTTCCTGTTTAAGAAATTTTTTTCTGCAAGTTATAGTTTTCCAGCAAATCAGAGATATATCGATTTTCATTTTTAAGAAACCCATAAAATATGGATCTTCACTTCATTTCCTTAAAAATTATTATTCCTATTAAAGAAAAGGTTGAAACAAAAATTTTTATTTTGATAAGATCTACAACTTTTATTACATTTTTTTTTATTTTGTATATTAGCTGAGGTAAACGCAAAAAAAAACATGATTTTTATGGTTTTCAGCATGAAATTCAACTTTCCGCCAATTTTCACATACACCTTTTTCGGAAGTTCGCCCAAAAATTTTAATATTATTTTTAAAATTTGCCTACTGCTTTTAGATATTAATGTTTTAACTTAAAAGTTAACTATTCCATTTTTGATAAGAATTTATTGTTTTCATTTAAAAAATTCAACAATTTTGTAGAAAATTTATCCTTTCAGTTAAAAATTAAACGATTTCGTTAAAAATTTGTCTTGTTTGGCAGAAATAATTCTCCTTGGTAATAAAACTTTTTTTTTGATCGAGAATATAAATATTTGTTTCAAAATTTGTTCTTGAAAAATCTACTCATTGGCTGAAGTTTGAAATACTTTGTAAAAAATTACTTTTTTATATTGTTAACGATTCATCTGATTGGTGGACAATTTAAATATTATTTTTTAATTTGTTTAAGTTTTAGTTAAGTATTAATGTTATTAACTAAAATTTAACTACTCCATTTTTTGATGAGAATTTCTCATTTTTAGTTCAAAATTAAACTATTTAGTTAACCCTTTTTCCTCTTAGTTCAAAATTATATGATTTAATTAAAAACTCGTTTTCTTTAGTCTTCTTGGTAAAAACATTAATATTTTTGGTTAAAAATTCAAATATTTGGTTGAAAATCCATGTAAGTACCTAATTAAAATTTGGCTTTTTTAGTAAAAAAAATATTTACCTTGGTTTGAAAATTATCATTTTTGGTTGAAAAAACTACCACTTGATTTAAGGTTGTAAATACTTTGCAACAAATTACATTTTTTTGGATTTAGATTCATTATATTTGTTATAAATTCATATTTTTTGTAGGAAGTGAAATTATTTATTTGAAAATTAAAGTTTTGAGTTTAAAATATAACAATTTGGTTTAGAATGATTTTTTCAGTTTGAAAAATAATATTTTTAATTTGAAAGTAATCCTTTTTGCTCATAAGTGAATCTGTTTACTTTAAAACTAATCATTGAGTTAAAAATTTAAATATTTTGTTGTAAATTTAATTGTAGGTTAAGAATAAATACTTTTGTGTTTAAAGCTTAACTCTTTTGTAGAAAATTCTTTTTTTCCCTAACAATTCGACAATTAGTTTGGAAATTAAACCATATGGTTAAAAATTTAACTATTTATTTTTCAATTTAATTGTTAAAAATTCAATTTTTAGTTGTTGAATATTCTTTTTTTCGAGTTAAAACTTGATTTTTTGCAGATAACTCGTTTTCTTTGCTGCAGGATGTAATAATTTTTTCTGAAAACTTCTTTTTTTGTGTGGGAAATTAATCTTGTTTCATAAAAAAATTCTGTCCTTTAGTTGATAATTTAATTATTTTGTTAAAAAGTCGTCATTTTTAGTTGAATTTATGTCGTCACATTTTCTAAAATATTTTTTTAACTATTGTAACAATTGCATTGTCGTAAGAAAATTTTATAATCTAGTTGAAAATTCAACAGTATCGTTGAAAATTCATCTTTTGGTAAAAAATTCTACTTTTTTCGTTGAAAATTTAAACGTTTTTGGTTGAATTTTAATTTCGTTGGCTTAGAAAATTTAACTATTTGATTAAAAATGCATGTTTGTATAATGGAAATTCAAGTATTCGGTTAAAAATGTAATCACTTTATTAAAGTCATCTGTTTTGGTAGAAAGGATTTCAAAGTGAAAAATCATCTCTTGAAGTAGAAAAGTCATCTTTCTTAGTTTAAAAATAACTTTTTTCATTAAAAATTAAACTGTTTTCAAAAAAGTTATATGTTTTGTCTAAATATTTCAACTACAGGCAAATCTGGATTTACTGTCGGTATTAGGGCTGATGATAACCAAAAATCCAGAGTCTCTTCTGTTTCTCTCTCTCTCTCTCTCTCCTTCACCCCCCCCCCCCCCTCTCGCATCTCCTCTCGCCCAATCGCGTCGCGCGGCGTCAATTCTTGGAAGCACTAAATCCAGAATCACTAAATCCAGGCTCGACTGTATTTAGGTCTGAAGATTAAAAATAGACCAAGAGTAGTTTCGTTGTTTATGGACAGCCGCTAGCTGAATGCATAATTATGACAATTTTAGGTGGTACTAAGAATGATTTATCTTTTGGAGTTATAACCAAAGACCAACTTCTACATTGGCCAACTTTAGGATACATTTTAGGATCGATAAACTCCAGCTGTTGAGCTTTAAGTGTTGAGCCAAGTTTATACATTGAACCCTAATGGACCTCTAAACATCAGGTGTTGACTGGAAACAAGACAAGAAGCTTTTAAGCTTCTCAACTTTCGGTGTAAATATTTATGATGGTAATTTTCTGTCTCCGGTTTCTAATGGTTAAATAATTGAAATTAATTTCTTATTTTGTTTTGGAAATAGATTTCGTTATAGGCTTCATTAGATTGAGGGGCCGGATTTTAAATAAGGACGATTTCATATTACGTAATACTAAAACGCGGTTCGTTTTTCTTTATAGTCTGTTTTGTAATTTTAGGGGGAGGGGGGGGGGTATTTTAGAACTGTTTACGCAAATTTTTTTATCGCGTGCTTAGAAATTTGTTATTGTAAATAATTGTTTATTATTGGAAAATAATTATGTTTTACATTTTCAAAGAGATAAGTCAAATTAAATTGTTGACAAAAAGTTATTTGAAGAAGTCGAAAGAAAAAATCCATAAGGTTCTTAGTAATTTTGAAAGATTTCAGGAATTTTGGAATATTTTAAAATGTATCAAAAAAAGTATATAAAAATGTAGGACAATTTTTTGGAAATATATTAGAATTTAAAAGACTTTTGTGTAAACTGAATTTTTACAGCGTACCAAGAGAATTAAAAAGATGTATTTTACTTTAATGAAAAAATTTAAAATAATTTGTTTTGATGAATTAAAATAAATATATATAAAAAATATATATAAATATATATAAATATATATATATAATATATATAGAAGACCATTTATAAA
>JAAAKG020052312.1:0-18306 GCA_010014905.2 Druon quercuslanigerum
TCAATGAAAATTCATATTTTTATAGAAAATTAATCTTCTGCGTTAAAAAGTTCTCGTTCTGGTTGAAAATTGAAATATTTTGTTAAGAATTTGTCTTTTTTGGAAGAAAATAAAAATTTTTAAATAAAAAATTCAACTGTTTGATAGAACATTAATCTGTTTTAATTTAGAATTCAAGTATTTGGTTGAAAAATCGCTTTTGTTGCTTAAATCTAAACGTTTTTTATTTTTAATTAAGTGATTTTATTTCAATATCAACTATTACATTTTTTGATGAAAATTAATATTTTTATGTTAAAAATTTAACTCCTTATTTGAAAAATGAACAACTTTCTTAAAAGTTTTTTTTTATGGTTGAAAATTCATAATCTTATGTTAAAATGCATAATTTTTGCTGAAAATTCGTTTTTTGGATTAAAAATTAATTTCTTAAACTGAAAATGTAAGTATTTTTTGAAAATTCAACTGGTCAATTCAAAGCAAACTTTTTTTAAAATTTTTATATGAAGTTCAAGATTGTGGTAGAAAATTCAAATTTTTGGTACAAATAATAAAAAGTTTGAAATTAAAAATTATTCAAATCAAATAAAATCTGGTTTGAAAATTTATATAATTTGTTGAAAATTCTTTTTTTTTGTATAAAATTAACCATGTTAGTTGAAAATATAACTATTAGGTTAAAAAAGTATATTTTTCAATGAAAATTCATATTTTTATAGAAAATTAATCTTCTGCGTTAAAAAGTTCTCTTTTTGGTTGAAAAGTGGAAATATTTTGTTGAAAATTTGTCTTTTTTGTAAGAAAATAAATTTTTTTAAATAAAAAATGCAACTGTTTGATAGAACATTAATCTGTTTTAATTAAGAATTCAAGTATTTTTTTGAAAATTTATCTTTGTTGGTGAAATCCAATGATTTATTTTAAATAAAAATATTTTTGTATTAAAATATTAACTACTACATTTTTTGCTGCAAATTTATCTTTATAAGTTAAAAAATTTCAATCCTCGGTTGAAATTTGAACAACCTTCTTAAAATTTCTTTTCTCTGGTTGAAAAATCATTTTTATTTTTGTTTAAAAATTAATTCTTTCATCTGAAAATTTAACTATTTCGTTAACAATTCAACTGATTAATCGAAAATTAACTTTTTTAATTAAAAATACTTATTTTGGGTTTAAAATTCACCTGTATTGTAGAAACGTCGTCATTTTCGCGTAAAATTTCAGCAATTTAGTAAAAATTCAATTATTTGGTGCAAGCCAAAAACGTACATTTTCCAAACGACGGTGCATTTTTAAACAAAAGTTCATTTTCAAACCAAAAAGTTTAATTTTCTACATAAAAAAGAGGATTTATTATCAATAGAAACATACAGAAATTTCCAACCAAAGATATTCTTTAACCACAAAAAAAATTAATGTTTAACGAAGTTGAATTTTTTACCAAAAAAGATTCCTTTTTAAATAAATAGTTCTGTCACTATGAGAAATATGACAGCATTTGTTCACAAAAATTGCTTAAATAATTATGAAATAACATTTATTCTTAACTAATTTTATTTATACATTAATATCGATCATATTGCATAGCAACTCTTTAAATTTCAATTTAAGGGTATGGGTAGGGAGTTGGTAGAGGAGTGGACAGTAAAGAGTGGGAGGGACGAGGAGAATGGAGGTATGGAGAGGGTATATGGGATGGGATGAGGTGGAAGAGAATGAGAAGGAGTGGCCTAAAGGAAGAGGAAAGAAGAGAAGGGATGTGGATAATGGAGGGATGGAAAGGGTGCATGGGATGGAAAGGGTAAGAATTAAAAGAGGGGAAGAAAGAATGGAGAAATGGGGATATAATGGTAGAGACTGTGGAAAGGAGATGGTCGGAGGTAGGAAGAGAATGTAGGGATGGAGAAAGAAAGAGAGAGAGAGAGAGTGCATGGGTTCGGAGGTATGCAGGAGGGAGAGGGGCGAGAGTAGGGTTGAGTAGAATGAAGGTTAGGACGTAAGAGTAAGGACTGTGGAAATCAGATGGTGGGAGCGATGACGAGTATTAAGAGATGCAGAATATATGGGGTGGGGTGGTCAGGAAGATAATGAGAAAGGTTGTCGCTAAGGGAGAGAAGAAGACAGAAGAAGAATGAGGGTATTTAGAAGATATATTGAGTGAGATGACGAAGGAGACGATGAGAAGGGGCGAGAAGAAAGGAGAGTGATAATAAGGAAGGGTTTGGGTGAAAGATGAAGGAGAAGGGAGAGCAAAAGGATTGAGGAATGGTGGATAAGAAGAGTAGGTAAGTATTTGTGGAGCTAGGGTCAAATGTCGAGGATAAGGGAATATAATGGGAAGGGGAGAGGTAAAAAAGGAGGCAGAATATTTGAACGTTCTGGAAATAAAAAAACAATACTCACCACACCGTCTGAAGAGGTTTCTTCGAATCCACGAAAAGCAGGCATGGAGGGTGGCGTGGTCCTCATATCAAGAGGCAACCAATCACCTCGAGAAGGTGAATTTCCATGAATAGACGTCATGTGCCTTCCACCTCTTGTTCCAAGTCGCGGCCTGCCACGACGAACTCTTTTTGCTGGAAATAAAAAAAAGTTTGGATAGATAAATGTCAATTTTTTATTTTACTCCGTTACCTATACAAATACAATAATTTGTCAATACTCAAATAAGAATCTTTCGAATTTTAGTCTTCAGCTAATGAAACTGTTAAACAAAAATATTTTGAGTAATTAAATGAATTCACAAACTTGCAAAATAGGGAAGCGGCGGCTAATGTGGCACATCAAAATCTATCGCTTGCTTTAGTTTCTTTAAACATTAGTAAGCCACATTGAAAACCGCTTCCTTACATAATAATACACTGGAGGCCCGCTTTACCGGATCCCGATATATCGGATAAGGTGGTCCTAGGGGACGATAGAAAGGTGCTTACAATGTCAGCAGAGTTGAAGGCCATTGTGGGTAACCCCGAAACGCTCGGTAAAGCGGGACTGCAGTGTACTTGGTTTTAATTTAATTTAAAATCATTTTAGAAATAAAGTGATTGGAAATAAAATAAACAGATTATAAATATTGAATAATCATGAATCAGGTAAGTTATGTATAATGACAGTGAAGGATTAGAGAAATTATTACCTTTTAATGATGAAAGATGGTGATAAATGAACCAACCGACCTAAATTCTCAAATATAGATGTAAACTCTTATTGATTACATTTGATCTACATATGCAAAACTAAACGATGCATTACTCCACCTAAAATAGAATAGAAGGAAGGGTCCACAAACACTATTATTCAAACCTCAACAGAGATTTTAACAGCTACCCCTTGCTTCTGAAGAAAAACCCTAAACCTACAACATCGATTTTAAAAAATTCATTAAACTAGGCCCCCTTTCCTCACTTTTCCGGCTGACTTTTCCCAGTCCGTTCATTACCACCCCATATTTCCCCTTACTTTCCCATCCTTCCTTTCCCACCACTTCTTCCTACCTTTTCTCATTCCTCTTCAATTCTCTTCCTGAAAATTCCTGTCTTTTTCCCTTCTCTCATTTTTCTTCTCCTACAACCCACGTCCCATCACTTCTCTTACTTTCGATCCCATCACTACCCCTCACTCCTTCCATTTCCCATCACTGACCCTAGTTCCTCTCCATCATTTCACCTCTCCACACTTATCCCTACTTCACAATCCTTCATTTCCACTCCCTTCCCCTGCATCGCAAGCTCTCAATTCTCCTACTTACCCTCCTTCATCCCCCTAATTCCCCCTCCCCTCAATTACCCCTACTTCCTCTCTTTATTGATAAACAAAATAGATTTTTCATGTATTTTCAAACCGGTAAATATTTTCTATCTCAATCTTCTTGTGTGGTCTTGTAAAATCAATATCTTATTACCAATAAACTCTGAAATATTACGTTTTTAAACGTTATAACGAATTCTGATAAACAAATTAATTAGGCGTAATTGAATACAGAAAATGCGTTTTTGTGCAGGATTATTTATTTTATCCTACAAAGTAGTACATTATCTATTTATAATGACACATCACCTTTTTAATCATTATAAACAATTATTGTAAAAAACTTTATTGATTAAGCCTTTTTGGATCTCAACCATTTTTTTTTTTTTTTTGTAGAATCGTTTACTTGACCTTCAAGAATGATATTTTTAGGATATATTAACACTTAACAAAATTTTTATTTTTTTTATTATTATGAATAATTTTAATATAGAAAATCATTAGGTCGGCACTTTTTGATTCGTTTAATTTTTTTTGTTTTTTTTATCTTAATTTTCATTTCCTCGTAATTTTTGGGTAGAAATTATTAAATATTAATAACACTAAGGAATAAGTAAACGTGAGGGGTAAATTACGGAGGGAAATTGGGGGGAAAGAAGATTTAACTTAAGAAACAAAGACAGGGAGATGTAGAGGAGGAAGGAGTTGGGAAAAGGGGTGTGCGAAGATTAAAGTGAGGGATGGGGATGTAGGGGAATAGATAGGAAAGTAGGCGAGAGAAATCATAAAACAGGGAGGTTTTAACGTATTAATTAACGTCTTATTACTTTCCCATCCTTCCTTTCCCAGCACTTCTTTCTAACTTTTCTCTTTCTCCTTCAATTCCCTTCCTGAAGTTTCCTGTCTTTTTCCCTTCTCTCGTTTTTCTTTCCTACAACCCACTTCCCATCACTTCTCCTACTTTCGATCCCATCACAACCCCTCACTCCTCCCATTTACCATCACTGACCATAGTTTCTCTCTCACATTATACCTCTCCACACATATTCCTACTTCACAACCCTTCCTTTCCACTCCCTTCCCCTGCATCAGAAAAACTCTCAATTCTCCTACTTACCCTCCCTTATCCCCCAAATTACCCCTCTCCTCAATTACCCCTACTTCCTCTCTTTATTTATGAACAAAATAGACTTTTGATGTATTTTCAAATCGGTAAATTTTCATGTTCTCGTAATTTTTGTGTCAAAATTATTAAATTTTAATAAAATTAAGTAATTAGTAGACGTGCAGGGTTAATTAGAGAGGGAAAGTGGAGAAAAAGGAGCGCTAACTTAGGAAGCAAGGACAGGAAGATGTAGAGGAGGAAGAAGTTATGAAACGGGGTGTGCGAAGATTGAAATGAGGGATGGGGTTTTGGGGGAATGTAGAGGGAGTAGGGGAGAAAAATCATAAAACAGGGAGGTTTTACCGAATTAATTAAAGTATTATTAGGCTGCAAAGCTAGGTAGGGTTTGGGACACTTTTTTATCTCCAATTTCCAATTTCGCCACACTGTGCAAAATTGCCTTTTGAAAGGAAATAAAAATGTTCAGGGTTTCCTTCCGTCCGTCGTACTTATTCGAGGGAAACTCCTAACTCACATCCTACAAGAGGAGGAGAAGTAGTGAAATGAGGGGACGGAAAGTACGAAGATCAGCAGAAATTGAGGAAGAAGTTGGTAAAGTGAGGAAAATGTGGTTAGGGTAAGTAGGAGTAGTGGTAGGAAATGAGGAAAGGATGTACGTAGAGGAGATACAGAAAAATTGAGGAAAATGGAAATTATATGGGGAAGAAGTTGAGGTAGGGAGGAGAAGCGAATGTTGAAGAATCGAAAGATAAAATAGGGGAGCAGAAGGAAAGTAGAGGAATAGAAGGGAAGTATGGAGAAAAGGGAGAGTTAACTTAGGAAGCATGGACAGGAAGATGTAGAGGAGGAAGAAGTTCGGAAAGGGGTGTGCGAAGATTAAAGTGAGGGATGGGGATGTAGGGGAATATAGAGGGAGTTGGGGAGAAAAATAATAAAACAGGGAAGTTTTAAAGAATTAATTAACGCCTTATTAGGCTGCAAAGCTACGTAGGAACTAGCACTTTTTGATCCTCAATTTCCAATTTCGCCACACTGTGCAACTGCCTTGTGGAAGGAACTGAGAGAAACTCCTAACTCAGATCCTACAAGAGGAGGGCAAGTAGTGAAATGAGAGGAAGTAGTTAAATGAGGGGAAGTAGTGAAATGAGGGGACGGAAAGTAGGGAGATTATGAAAAATTAAGCAAGAAGTTGGTAAAGTGAGGGAAATTAGGTTAAAGGAAGTAGGAGTAGTGGTAGGAAATGAGGAAAGGATGTACGTAGAGGAGATGCAGAAAAATTGAGGAAAATAGAAATTATATGAGGAAGAAGTTGAGGTAGGGTGGGGAAGCGAATATTGAAGACTGGAAAGTCAAAATAGGGGAGTAGAGGGGAAGTAGGGATGGGAAAGTATGTAAGGAGGAAAAAATCCGTTTTTTTAGTTATGAAGGTCCAATTTCAACTTACTTTTATTAATAGTGTATCTTCAAGAGTGAAATTTGGTGGAGTACTTTAATTGTAATTGGAAAAGTTGGAAGTGTTTGGATTTGACAAGTCTGGCATTGGAATAGGTTTTTTCTTGAGAAACTGAAATGTATTTGCCGAATCCAAGTTTCCAGCAAGACCAAAAGCAATTTTGCCGATTCCTATTTAAACTTTGCATTTCGGTCAACGAGTTGTGCTTATGGTCGAAGCACCCTGAAGTGCCATTCAATCTGAATCGATGCGCATGCAGGGAATGGGCTTTCTACTCTTCTTGCAAAGCATTTCTCAACAATGTCTTCAAGACAACGTTCGACTGTCAACCTGATCAAATCGAAAATAGTCTTAATAGTATCAAAAATTTATTTTAAAAAAAAACAGTTGAATTTTTAACAAAACAGTTAAAATTTTACCAAAATAGTTGAATTTTCAAACTAACCAGATGTTTTATATTAATTTTTAATAATTAATTTAATACAAAATAATATTAAATTTTTTTTTAAATATTGACAAGATGTCATCAAAATGTTCAAGTATTAAATATAAACTTTAGTGTTTCCTTAAAATTTTATTATTTAGTTTATAAATTATAAAACTTCGTATTTCATTATCGCAGGTTTCACAGTTTTTCCCCTTTTTTCCATATTTCCACATAAATTCAAACTCAATTATTAAACCCATTAAAAAAAATCCAATTACTCTTTTTCAGAGTTCATTCTTTTCGATTGAAAAGTCTACTGTTAAATTTCTGGTTAATAATTTCTTTTGTGGTTCAAAATTTTATTATTATATTTATTTCAAAATCAAATTATTTTGTTAGAAAGTAATTCTTCTAACTAAAAAATAACAATTTTTTTTCAATCCAAATTATTGTAAAAAAACTATTTTCTTAAAATTTTATAATCTCGAGTTGAAAATTTAACTTTTTAGTTGAAAGTTCATCTTTTTCTCTTGAAAATTCAACTATTTGGTTAAAAAAATTATAAACTAAAAATTAATCAAATAAAATGTGGACTATCAAGACATACATTATTTTTTATGTATTTAGTTGGAAATTTATTTAGTAGAATATTTTTACTTGGTAATATATTATCAACAAAAATAAGAAATTTGAAATTTCAATTTAAAAACTTAATTTCAAACAACAAAAGTAATTTTCAGCAAGATAGATTACATTTTCAACGACAGAGATGATGATAAATATATTCATTCTAAAAAACAGTTATCAATTAAAAATGTAGTAGTTAAAACTTTTGTTTAAAAAATTAGTTTTTTAACAACATATATTTGGTTTCGAAAAATTAGTTAAACTTTTAAACAACAAGATAATATTTCACCTAAAATTATGAATTTTAAACAATAGAAATGTTTTTTTCACAAAGTGAACCTTCAAATCAAGTAAGTCAATTTTCAATCAAAAAGTATAAATTAACGAATTATCTAAAAGTAGATAATTGAATCCTCTACAAAAGAAGATCAATTTTCCATCACACAGTTGCATTTTTAATTAAACTTGAATTATATTAATTTTTGTTATACAATTTTTTTTTGTTAAATTAATTTTTTTAGTTAAATTTTTTACATAATAGATAAATGTTTGCCCAAATAGTGGGAGTTTTGAGCTGCAAAAGATCAATTCTCAACAAAAGAAATAGTTGATATTTCAAAATGACAAGAAATTAATTTTTAAAAAAACAGTTGAATTTCTAACAAAATAGTTAAAATCTTACAAAAAGAGTTAAATTTTTGAACTAACCAGTTAAATTATTAACAACCAAATTGTTGATTTTTCAAACAAAACAAAAAAAAAGGAAGAGCTTTTAACACAATGAATAAATTTTTACCTAAATAGTTGAAATTTCCACCTGAAAAGATAAATTCTCAAAAGCAAAAATAGTTGATATTGCAAGCAAACAAAAAATGAAATTTTCAACCAAATAGTTCAACTTTTACCCAACACAAATGTATTAATTAATATCTTGACCAAAAAAGAGAAAATTTTCACCACGAGTTGAATTTTAAAAGAAACAAAAAAACAGACAAATTTTCAACAACAACAAAACACATTTTCAGTTAAAAAAGTCGATTATTCGACCAGAAATTGAAAAGTTCAATTTTTATTTATTACAAATAATTAAATTTTTAACCAGAGATAAATGTTCCACTAAAGTGATGAATTTTTTAACAAAAAAGATGAATTTCCAACCAAAAATATCAATTTTCAATAAATAAATATCAATTTTTAAGAAAAAATGGAAATTTTACATTTCCGGTTAAAAGGAGTAGTTTTTAACAAGAACAAAATATCAGCGAAAAAATTAAATTTACCATTAAAAGGATTATTTGTTAACTAAAATAGTAACGTTTTTAGTTACGAAACTAATTCTCAACAAATAATGTAATAGACATTATTTCAAGCAAAAAATATTTTAATTTGAAAAAAAACCTGAAGAAATTTCTAATTACACAGAAGAATTTTTAACAAAATATTTAAATCTACAAAGAAACAATATCAATTTGCAATCAAACAGTTACATTTTTATATTTAATATAGATTAAATTTCTACTAAAATAGATGAATTTTTAATTTAAAAAAATACGAATATTCACCAAAATACATAAATCTACAACTAAAAAAACTTACATTTTCACCGAAAAATAAAAAAATTTCAATTTCCAGTAAAAAAATTAATACTAAAAACAAGAATTTTCAACAAACTAGTCAAATTCTTAACCAAAATGATGTATTTTGTATTTTCAATAAATATAAACCAACTTTCAACTAAAAATGAAAAGGTTACTTTATAAGGTGAAAAATAATTTTAAATAAAAAAAACGAAATTTTAATAAAAATGATTAATTTTCAACTGGAATATTTAAGTTTTTAGTTCAAAGCATAACTTAAAAAAAAACTGTTTTTTTTCACAAATAATGTTACAGTAGACATTTCACCTAAAAATTATTTTAATTCGAAACAAAAAAAAACAGACGAATTTTCAACAAAATACATACATTTTCAGCTAAATAAGTTGAATATTCGACCAAAAATGGAAAAGGTCAATTTTCAGTAAAATAATTAATTTTCAAAGAAACATAATAAAATTTTCAACCAGAGATAAATGTTCCACTAAAATGATGAATTTTAAATGAAAAAGCTAAACTTAAAAAAAATATCAATTTTCAAGAAATAAAGATCAATTTTTAACCAAAAACGGAAATTTTACATTTCCGGTTAAAAGGAGTAGTTTCTAATTTTAAAAAATTCAACAAAAAGTTAAATTTTCCATTAAAATGATTATTTTTCAACTAAAGTAATAACATTTTTGGTTAAGAAACTAATTTTCAATTAAAAACAAACTATATTTTAACAAATAGTGTAAAAAACAGTATTTCAACCAAAAAATATATAAATTTGAAAAAAAACCGAATAATTTTCTACTCAAACAGAGGAATTTGTAACAAAATAGTTAAATCCACAAACAAAAAATATTAATTTGCAATCCAACATTTACATTTTTATATTTAATATAGATTAAATATCTACTAAAATATATAAATTTTTAATAATAAAAAAAATAATATTCATAAACATACATAAATTTTCAACTAAAAAACCTACATTTTCATCGAAAAATAAAAAAATTTCAATTTCCAGTAAAAAAATAATACTAAAAACAAGAATTTTCAACAAACTAGTCAAATTCTTAACCAAAAAATGAATTTCCAGCTAAAATTATGAAGTTTTAAAAAGAATTTTTAATCAGAATGATCAATTTTTAACTGGAATATTTAAATTTTTATTTTAAAATATAACTTTAAAAAAAACTGTTTTTCCACAAATAATGTAGACATTTCACCAAGAAATGATTTTAATTAGAAATAAAATACAGATGAAATTTCGACTGAAACAGATGAACTTTTAAGTCAAAAGTACAAATTTTAGAAAGATTTATGTTGAATTTTCAACAAAAAATACGACTTCAAAAAAAGTTAATTTTCTGTCAAAATAGTTAAATTTTCAACCCAAAAAGACGAATTTTCAACGAAATAATTAAATTTTTAACTAAAAGTATGAATTTGTTTTTTTGAATATATAATCTTTTATAATCGGAATAAAACAATCTCAAATTGAAATTTAAATATCGCAAATTTATTATCCTTGACAATTATTATAAATAAGCTATATAAATTAAATTAAAATTTAAAAAAATTAAAATTAAAATAAATTAAAATAAATTATATAAATATAAATATAAATAATTTAGAAGACCAATTTTTAACCAAACTGGAAATTTTACATTTTCGGTTAAAAGGAGTAGTTTTTAACCCAAAAAAAATTTTCAACAAAAAAGTTAAATTTGCCATTAAAATGAATATTTTTTAACTAAAATATTAAAATTTTTGGTTAAGAAACTAAGTTTAAATTTAAAAAAATAAATCAATTTTCATAAAATAATGTAATAGACAATATTTCAACCAAAAAACATTTTAATTTTTTTTTAACCGAAGAAAATTCTACTCAAACAGAGGAATTTTTAACAAAATAGTTAAATTCACAAACGAAGAATATCAATTTGCAATCTAACAATTACGTTTTTATATTAATTATAAATTAAATTTCTACTAAAATAGATGAATTTTTAATTTTAAAAAATACGAATATTCTTCGAAATACATAAATTTACAACTAAAAACTAAAATTTTCACCGAAAAATAGAAAAGTTGCAACAACAAACTGGTCAAATTCTTAAGCAAAATGATGTATTTTGTATTTGCAACAAATAAACACCAACTTTCAACTAAAAATGAACACGTTACATTCTAAGTTAAAAAATAAATTTAAATTAATAAAAATTATAAATTTTCAACTGGAATATTTAAATTTTTCTTTCAAAAAATAACTTTCAAAAAAACTGTTTTTCCACAAATAATGTAATAGTAGACATTTCGCCAAAAAATGATTTTAATTTCAAACACAAAACAGATGAAATTTCTACTGAAACAGATGAACTTTTAATCCAAAATTACAAATTTTGAACAAGAAAGAATTATGTTGAATGTTTAAACCAAAATATGGCTAAAAAAAAGTTCATTTTCTGCCAAAATAGTTGAATTTTCAAACCAAAAAGACGAATTTTCAATGAAACAATTAAATTTTTAACTTTGTTTTTTTCAATATAGAATCTTTTATAATCGGAATAAAACAATATCAAATTTAAATTTAAATATAACAAATGTATTATCCTTGACAATATTATTGTAAATAAATTATATAAATTAAATTAAATTGAAAGAAATTAATTAATTAAAATTAAGATTAAAATAATTAAAAATAAATTATATAAATATGAATATAAATAATATAGATAAAGATCAATTTCTAACCAAAATGGAAATTGTACAGTTCCGGTTAAAAGGATTAGTTTTTAACCAAAACAAAAAATTCAACAAAAAAGTTAAATTTTTTATTAAAATGATTATTTTTCACCTAAAAATTATTTTAAATCGAAACAAAAACACAGAAGAATTTTCAACAAAATACATCAACTTTCAGCTAAAAAGTTCAATTTTTAACCAAAAACGGAATTTTTAAATTTCCGGTTAAAAGGAGTAGTTTATAACAAAACAAAAAAATGTCAACGAAAAAGTTAAGTTTACTATTAAAATAATTATTTTTCAACTAAAATAATGAATTTGTTGGTTAAGAAACTAATTTTCCATTTAAAACAAAATAATTTTCAACAAATAATGTAATGGACAATAATTCAACCAAAAATATTTTAATTTGAAAAAAAAACCGAAGATATTTCTACTTAAACAGAGGAATTGAAAAAAAAGTTAAATTCATCAAAATACATCAATTTTCAACTAAAAAAACTTACATTTTTACCGAAAAATAAAAAAAATTTTAATTTCCAGTAAAAAAATTAATATTAAAACCACGAATTTTCAACAAACTGGTCAAATTTTTAACCAAATTGATGTATTTTGTAGTTTCAACAAATAAAAACCAACTTTCAACTGAAAATGAAAACGTTATATTCTGAGTTAAAAAAATAATTTTAAATAAAAAACAACGAACTTTTGATACAAATGATCAATTTTCAACTGGAATATTAAAATTTTTAGTTTAAAACATAAATTTAAAAAAAAACTGTTTTTCCACGAATAATTTAATAGTAGACATTTCACGAAAAACTACAAACTACAAATTTTCAACAAGAAAAATTTATGTTGAATTTTCAAAACCAAAATATGACTACAAAACAAGTTCATTTTCTGCCAAAATATTTTCAATCCAAAAAGACAAATTTTCAACGAAACAATTAAATTTTTCACTAAAAGTATGAATTTATAACAAAATTGTTGCATTTTAACCAATATTTCATTTTCCCTGGCCAAAATTTCGTAACATTTTGAATATAGAATCTTTTATAGTCGGAATAAAACAATCTCAAATAAAAATTTAAATATCACAAATTATGAATTTATTTATAATAAATTTATTTATAATTATTAATTAAATGAAATATCGACAATTATTTAAAGTGTCTCTTATAAAAAATAATTAACTCCTGCAAGTTTTTTTTCAAAATCCTAACTTTTCCCTGATTTTCAGGGTTTTCCTGAACTACAGCCACCCTGAATTTAACATAAATATTCTTTTATTTTTACCAATAAAATTGTTTCAGTTGATAACAGAATTTTCGAGTGATCGATTCTTCTCAGCTTTAATTACAAGGGTGTCAATCAAGGAAAGTTCAGCCCCGTTATTTATCGTTTTGAATTAGAGACTTCAAATGAGAATCGCAGAGGTCCAATTTACAAATCAATATTCTTTTGTTCAATCAAGATCAGAAACACAAATTGTAGCTTCAGAATAATAATTGAAAAGCAGTTTTAATTTTACTTCCAACAATTTCTATATGAAGATAATTATAACTTTAAAAAATGTGAAAAAGAAGAAGAATAACAAGAAGAGAAAAATTTAAGAAACAGGTTTTTATTTTTCGAAATAATGTGCATTTATATAGAATTGAAACTTATTCTAAAATACCTAATTAATTATAACATTGCAGTTTTCTTTACATAAATAAAATTATATCTAAGTTTTTTAAATGCAAATATAATCGCCTTATTGGCATCGAAGAGCGATTTATCCATATAAAAAAAATTGTTTTTTTTCTCGTCCTAAAGGCAATTTAAAAACGACGAAGTACACAATTTTAATTTCTGGCGCATCTAAAAATACAAATAAAAACGATAGAAGAATCAGTTTCTCAATGTCGAAAAAAGAATGTAAAAATCCAATCAGTTTCAGTCTTTGAAAAACTTAGGCATGTAGGATTCGCTAGAATATATTTTTATTACAACTATTTTTGTACGTGCTACACTGGCTAAGCAATAAAAACGCATTCTAAATTTTTTGTTTTTTAATTTTCATACCCTCATTCTCAAATTTGTTTGAATAAAAAAAAACTGTTTTTGTTTTGAAAAAAATGATCTTTTATAAGTTGTTAAAACACCACCATAAGTGAAAAATGGATCGAAATACAAAGCGAAAGAAAAGTTAAAAAATTTTAGAAAAAACCACAAATTTTTATCATTATTCGTAGGAGATGGTAAATTGTTTAAACAAATACTTGATTAACTTGGATTAATTATTACCTTACCCCAACTAAGAGGTTGACGAAACGTTGAAAAATTAAGAAAAACCGCATTTCCCTACCACTAATCTAAGAGAAGATAGTCATAAACAATGAAAAACAATAACAATAATAAATTATTTTTAAGATAAGTTTTGTTAACTTCGATTAACTGTCCCTTTACTCTAAGTGAACACTTGAAAAAAAGTTGGAATTTTTGAAGAAAAAAAAAAATTAATTTTATAGCAATACTCGAGAAGAAGGTAGCCATAAACAATACTACATTATTTAAACAATTTTTGAATTCTAATCAAGCATTTCATCGACCTAAATAAAAAGTTAAAAACAATTTTTACTTAAAAAACACCAAAAAATGACAATTAGCGCCAAAAACACAACACCCAATTTTTCACTTATGGGTTTTTTTTGGGGGGGACTTTATGAAACAGCTTTACGGGGGTGAAATTCAAAAAATAATTGTCTAATTTTGACGATTATATCCAACATTTACAAAAAAAGTTTTTTTTTCTTATGGGAAATAGGTTGTAAACATCATGGGGTTTGTGGAGCAAAAAAATTTTAGCATTTTATTCTGAACAAGAAAAAATAGGTATTATTTTTTTGATTCAAAAAATTTTGGAGTGAGTATATATACAATATAAACACCTCAAGCGATAGTGAATGATGGTTGTGTCGATTTTTATTCAAGAAATCATTTGATTGGAGAAATTTCGATTTAAATTTCCCGCCAGATACTAGTAGCTAGGTGACGCTAGCTACACGAGTAAAATTTCCGCGAAAATTCAAATTCGGTAAATAAAAAACTGCTCTTTTTATACAAATTATTAATAAATATTTATAACTCACTCATAAAATAAAGAAAAGTGTAACTTATTCAGTTTGAAATGAACAAAATTAATATTTTAGGCACTTGAAAAACTTTCCTACGTATTTCTGAATGTTTCATAATTTTTTCGCCGAAAAGATATTTATTAAAACGTTCTTTCAAAACACAATAATGTTAATTTTGTTACATTCAGAAAAACGCGATTTTAGTACCTAAAATATTTATTTTGATTTCAAACTAAATAAATTAACCCTTCACTTGGTTCTATAAATAAACTATTAACTTTTATTCCTAATCTCTGTGAAAAAACAACTGTTCATTTATCCAATTTGAATTTTCGCGGTACTTTGACAGCAGGCGCCACCTGGCGGGTGACATCTGGCGGGAAATTCAAACCTCAAAATAAATTTTTCAATTTTAAGTAATTTAAAGTAAGTATTATAAAGTATCTGCCATAAATTACTATATTTCGCTTAAAAAACTAAACTTGCTTCAGTAATCACCACAAAACACTTAAAAATTCCTTCGAATTTTTAAAAATAGCACAAAATCTTTTGAATCCTTTAAAATTCATTAAAAACTACTAAATCTAATTAAAAATTCTTTGGAATTTTTTTAAATACCCTAAAATCTTTCAAACTAGAAACTTTTGACACTTTTTAAACAACCCAAAATTTTTAAATTACTTTGAAATACCTTTAAATTATTCAAATCTACTGAAACATCTTAGGAATGTCTGTAAGTATTCTGAAACCAGACCCTGAAATATACATTTTTTCAAACTGAATGATTTATACTTTACTTTATATTATTAATTAACTATAAAATTTTATTATTAATTTGTACAAACAAAACAATGTTTAGCTTATCAATTTGAATTTTAGCGGGAATCTGACTAACGCAGGTAGCGCCACCTAGCAAATTGTATTTGGCGGGAAATTCAAATCGCAAAATCGTCCTTTTTTTTATTATTTTTTTTTTATTTAAGAATGCAAAGAACTTTTTCTATTTTAAGTAGCGCAAGCAATATATCGTTCTAATTTTAAATAAAAATTAGTGAATTCTATAACATTTGTGCCAAAACCAAATTTATTTTACTCAAAAAAAAAACAGTTGCTTCAGCAAATTCTATTTATACAAAACATTTCGATAAAAAAGGGAATTTTTCTTTCATACAATTTGAATTTTCTCTCAAGATCCTCTTTTTTAATTCTAAGCCAGATTTGCTTCAGTACTCGTAACAATAAAATTCTAAAACAAAAAATAAGTGGGATCGAAATCGAATCCGATATCAAAAGGTCGAATCTGAACATTAAGTATCTTGTCTACCTTGTCACATTCAAAAAAAATGAACAGTACTTAAAATAATAATTTTTCTTTTATTAAAACGGAATTACTTACACTTTTGCTTTCTTTAATGAATAAACTATAAACTTTTATTATTAATTTCTATAAAAAAAAGATTTTTCATGTATACAATTTGAATTTTCCCGCAAATTTGGCTAGAGCGCTACCTACAGGCTAGTATCTCGCGGGAAATTCAAATCTCAAGATGCTTTTTTTCAATTTTAAATAAAATTTTATTTAATAATCGCGACAAGAAAATTCTAATACAGAAAATTATGTTGAATCGAAAGTGAACGGTTCTTTTAGTAGACAATAATATTATATTTGCTAAATTCAGAACTACGAAGGAAAAATTGAACCAGTACGTTACACATAACATTTTTTCTTTTAAAAATGATTGAATGACACTCTTATTTTTTTTAGCGAATTTATAAACTTTCCTTACTAATTTCTATAAAAACAAGAAATCTTTCATGTTTACAATTTGAATTTTCGCGGAACTTTGACTAGAGCGCTACCTAGATGCTAGTGTCTGGCGGGAAATTCAAATCTCAAGATTCTCTTTTTCAAATTTAATTAAGATTTGCTTTGAGTAGAAAACAGAAAATTAAGTAGGATCGAAAGCAAATCCGATATCAGAACGTTGAAACTGAATATTATGAACCTCGTCACATCCGGTGGACGTATTAGAGTGAATACTTAGCGGATTTTCCGAGATTGATTCCACAAAGTCGTCAATCTGGAGAACAGACTGTTTGAAGGATGACCTTTGAACCTGGGAATCTAGAGGCATTAATTTGCCCGATACTGGTCCGGTTCCCAGTCCCAGTCCCAGTCCCGGTCCCGGTCCCGATGTCGTGGGCCTTCTTTGGAGCGAGGTCAATTCTAGGAGGTCGGTGGCGGTGGCGTGGGCCGATCTGAGATGACGACGCAGGTTGCTGTTGTTGCTGTAGACGCGAGTGCAGATCGGACAGACTCGAGGTGAGTCCCAAGTGCCATTTCCTGGATCCCCGGGTCCGCTCACGGACCCCGAGGTTGGCCCAAATCCGACCATGGATCCCGATCCCGATCCCGATCCCGATCCTGATCCTGACTCTGCTCCTGCGACCACGGCGTCGGCTGCAACACACCACCGGACCAAGTCTGAATTAGTCCCATCGCCGTCGTCATCCAAATCGTACGTTACAACCACCGCCATCGTCCATCTCTATCCTGCTTTTATACCCATCACACTTTTAATATTTAAATCGTCAATTACAACTATCATATTATTTTAATCGGGCCATTCAAACTCCCAAGTAAGGTCGACCCAAAAATCGTCTGTCAATTTTTGGTCATCGATGATGACCCCAATTTCTTTGTTTTCCGGAAAAAGGAATTCCATATTTTTTCAGATTAGTCAATAGGGTGGCTCAAAAATGCTTTTATTATTAGAGAGCAACGATGCACCCCACTTGATTCCAAATCCGAAGAAATAAATTACCTAATTTTTTTTTTTTTTATTTTAAGAGGTGCTGCCGGTTTTGACTTGAAATTTCCCATGTAAAATGCATGGGGAAAAATCACTTTTTTAAGTTTTTGGAATAATTTTTTAGGGTTTGAAAAAATGTTACAGGAAAGTATAGGGGCTTGTAGCGAATTATTCAATGAAGAATTTTATGTTTGAGACATATAGGTTTAGGCCCCCAACACACCCCCACAAGTACCGGAAAACTACCCTTAAAACCAAAAATGTCAATTCTTCATAAAATCGACCTTTTGAACACTGTATTCTCGTATTTTTTTACTTAAAATTATTAAAATTGGGACATTGGAGTATTAATTATCATTGGTTAATCAATTTGTAATTATTTTACCAATGGAATTTGTTTAAATAATTTTTTCGAACATTTTTTTCCCCTTAAAATTATTCGACCTTTTGAAATCGACCGTTTGAATACTGTATTCTCGTCTTTTTTCACTTAAAATTATTAAAATTGATCTTGTAGAATATTTATTATCATTGGACAATTAATTTGTAATTATTTCAACAAATGAACTTTGTTTAAATATTGTAATTGTTGATCTTAGGTTTATTGACCAGGGAATATTTAATTATTAATTTTAGATGTTAATTTTGTTTGTCTACTGG
>JAAAKG020052323.1:0-18305 GCA_010014905.2 Druon quercuslanigerum
TTAAGGTCGATAGAACCTTAAGTAAATTAGTTCTTCGCTTTATGTGAAACTGACGTAATTGAACCAAAAGCATGTCAAAACGATGAAGCTTAATGAGAGTGTAATAGCCCGCGGAGCGCGCAAAGCGAGCACACGAAGTACAAAAACCTAGAGGAACCGAGCGTAAAGCGTAAGGCAAATGTGTCCAAACGCGAAGCGCGAGATGAATAACCAATCAAGCGCGAAGCGCGAGATCCAACAGGTGCGCGCCCTTGGTGCGCTCACACTTGCGAGCGAAGCTTACACATATAATCGCTACTTAAACACGTTGAAAAATCGCACTCGCTCAGGATTCGAACCCTATCTATACTACCTAAACTCGTATATTCTAACGCGCGCTAGAACTCATTTCCATATCGAACAACTTAGATCCTATTTGCAAAACCTCGCCCATGTATTTTAAGGCAGCGTCGTACCAAGTCACTCAACTCAACTGAGATAAACTCATTGTTCCTTTGAAGAAAACATATTTCTGATGGTTAATGAGTAGTTCTGCGGCAAATCGAAAATTTTTGACATTTATAAAAAAAATGTATTTAGATAGAATTTGGAATGGAATTTTACTTATTTTAAAAAAGGCTCAATATTATTTTTCTTTAAATATTTAGAACATTTATGAACTATCCAAAAGTAATAGGCAATAAAGAAAAGTCAAGCAGAATAATATTTTACTAACGTTGATGACAAAAAACGATTTTCTTTAATATGAAAACTTTCATTAAATGAGCAGTTTTCAATCGATCCGTTTCTTTCATAATGCTTTTTTACTTAGTTCTTAAGTTAAAATAATAGTTTCTAAACAATAATTTAAAAAATGTTCAAGAAATAATTGGGCTCAAAACTTGTTGTCTTTGAATATTCAAATCGCTTAAAAACGATCCAAATGTAAAAACTGATGTAAAAAGTAATCGTGAAATGTTATCATATGGGACCAATGGTACATAGATAATGAGTGACAAGTGTTATAGTTCTTGTTTAACATATTTGGTAATTATTAAAACAATTTTTATTGGTACTTTTTAAAATCGTAAAAAGTTTTTACTTTCTGGAAATAAGTACATAATTTGAGTATATGGAGAGCAATATATCTTTAAAAGGTATTTTAATCTTTGAAACAAATTATTATTGTTTAAATAATATTGGGTAAACGTTCTGAGATAAAAAAATGCTGAATATTAAGTGACATGGTGTATGAGATTCCAAAAATCTAGACATTTCTCCACATTCCCAATGAACAGGCGCAAGTAAACGATTATTAGTTATTGAAATAAATGCAAAATATTTTAAGCAAAAAATAATACCCTAAAAATTCTTTAATTCTATCATGAATAGCAGAAATTTTTTTTTTACGATTCAGAGAAAAAATGGTTTAAAAAATTGCTACATGTCCTTCAGAAAAAAATATTGTTCTCAACATCCGTTAATTGTGTCAATAATTCCAGAAAATTATAACTGTTCTCGCTTTACAGGGAATAAAATTATTTAAGCAAATATAAATCGTTGAAATAATGACCAAATATCGTTTAAAAATATATTGCTCTCAAGATTCTTTAATTGTGTTATTATTTCCAGAAAATAATAACTGTTTCGATTTTAGGCAGAAAAAATTGTTTAAAAAAATGAAAATTCATCAACTTTGTTTAATTTATCCCGAATGATAATACCTGTTCACGAAATACAGGCGGAGTAAAATTGTTTAAGAAGACCGGCAATTAGGGTGG
Source organism: Druon quercuslanigerum (assembly GCA_010014905.2). Classification (NCBI taxonomy): domain Eukaryota; kingdom Metazoa; phylum Arthropoda; class Insecta; order Hymenoptera; family Cynipidae; genus Druon; species Druon quercuslanigerum. Next base: position 1,761 of record JAAAKG020052323.1, read on the forward strand.
TCCGATGAAAAATCAGTAAAATTAGTTGTTTTTTTTGGCGGAGTAAGCATCATTCACAAAGTGCCTTTCTTAGGGGTCCCTTCCAGGTTAAAAATTGAATTATCACTGTCGTTAAATATTGTTAGGAAAACCGTTTTGGAGACAGAAAGTTTAATGTGGAATTTGAGTTACTGCTCATGTTTACTTGCTTCCAGGGTATTTGAGCTTAATTTAGGCCAAATATACTAAGTTATAATATTACGAGAACGGTGTGGCATTGACTATAGTTGACAGACAGCTTCTGCTGGAATCGGGAAGTGCGCGACATTTAAAATAATGATTTTCTTTTCTGTGTATTGCAAGTTAAGTTTACTTTCTCGACATGTGGTTATGCTGCCTACTACTGGGGGCGAAAATGAACTGTTTACTGGAATTGAGTCAAATCAACAATTATATTTAGTTCCAAATTTCAGAAAGAATTATCGATGTAACTTTTACTACCTTTTCCAGTACCCGGAATTATTGGAAACTCGGCACTTATCGATTAAAAATACTTCACGTTGAAAAAATTCCAAACAATAGTCTTTAGCATGAATTTGACAGAAAACTGCTACTTTGCATTTTTTGGGTTAATTCCCGGGCACAACAAACGGCGACTGGGGTATCAAAATAAAAGGTTATGGGGTGGAAAATATTCCTTGAATACTTCTTAAGAGGTGACCATACATTAATTCAGAAAAAGTTGAAAGAAGTACTTCTTTTCCATTTTTGTAAAAAACCGAGCTTTTTCCATTAAAAACCCCATGTTAATTTAGAAAGCACGGAGCACAGGTTAGCGTGTAAAAAACATTAAGCTATTTCTTTTCCTGAAAAACGAAGAAATTGAGTGCGGGGGGTTATCACCAAAAATCGAAAGTTATTATTTTTACATGTATAAATTTGGACCACCCTAATATGAAAATTACAGTTTTTAATCTTTTACACCACTGATGCACAACTCGCTCTCCCGCGATACCCTTTTAAAATGCCGACCAGCCATAAAAATTATTATAAGAGTTCTCGACAGAATGTTCTTAACAATAACTCTTTAAAAACTAACATCCATCCACACATTATGACTAAGCCGACCTTGCCTTCCTCGCTTCGCATCGCCTCGCACGCATGACGCTATTTTCTCACTTTGCCTTGCCTTGCCAGCCTCTGCCTCCGCAGCTAATCCCTAAGCCTTATCTACTATTTACAAAATGTAATTCTTTTATCTTCCACTTCCACTCCCCTCCTTTATCTCCCTCCCTGTGTCTCTGTACATGTAAAAAATCAACACGTTTGTCAGGTCGCCACTGGTAAACGCGTCATAAGACGAACATCTCAGCTGAAAATTGGCCTTATCCGAATCACGTTGTCATTTAAGTTGTGGGATTATGGTCTATTAAGAAAAAGGTTCGAGATACGCAAATTAAAGCGGTTGATAAAAAAGGATATTACGAAAGAGTCGCAAACGTCAGCTACGGCATTGTAGATTCTCAAAACAGGAAATATAAGAAAGGCATTGAGGTCGATAACAAGAAAAAGGGTATTTCAACACTAAAAAGGGGTATAGAAAATATAACACGGTAGAGAACACTTCAATGATTTTGGGGATTACGGCACTTTAAGAAGGATATCGAAAAATACGGAGGGATCTGAAACACTTTATAGCTATTTCAGGGTATCGATAATAGGGAGCGATCGAGAAAACTTATAATAATTTTTATGGCAGATCGGCATTTTAAAAGGGTATCGCGGGAGAGCGAGTTGTGCATCAGTGGTGTAAAAGATTAAATACTTTAATTTCCATATTAGGGTGGTCCAAATTTATACATGTAAAATTAATAACTTTCGATTTTTGGTGATAACCCCCCGCACTCATTTTCTTCGTTTTTCAGGAAAAGAAATAGCGTAATGTTTTTTCACACGTTAACCTGTGCTCCGTGCTTTCTAAATTAACATGGGGTTTTAAATGGAAAAAGCTCGGTTTTTTACCAGAATCGAAACAAAGTACATCTTTAAACTTTTTCTGAATTAATGTATGGTCACCTCTTAAGAAGTATTCAAGGAATATTTTCCACCCCATAACCTTTTATTTTGATACCCCAGTCGCCGTTTGTTGTGCCCGGGAATTAACCCAAAAAATGCAAAGTAGCAGTTTTCTGTCAAGTTCATGCTGAAGACTATTGTTTGGAATTTTTTCAACGTGAATTATTTTTAATCGATAAGTGCCGAGTTTCCAATAATTCCGGGTACTGGAAAAGGTTGTAAAAGTGACATCGATAATTCTTTCTGAAATTTGGAATTAAACATAATTGTTGATTTGACTCAATTCCAGTAAAAGTTCATTTTCGCCCACAGTAGTATGCAGCATAACCACATGTCGAGAAGTGAAGAAATCATTTTTTTGTTGTTGAAAACTCGTCTTTTAAATTTTCATAAGCTGTCGCTTAGAAGTCAGATTTCTTGAATACTGATCGGTGTGAATTTTAATTGACTTTCTCTCATATGCAAGACTATGAGACGAAATCACTGAACTTTTAATCAACTATTTTTTACGTGTATATAAAATATTGGAGAAGTTAATCAGGTGGGAACGTATTGTTGCAAGTTTCTTTCAACAACCTACATGATTAATATTAATAAATAAAAAGATCCTAACTGATGAAACTTCTGATTATTTTTTAGTGTTGGTCAATTTCATCATTTTTTTATCGTCATTGTCAGCACAAAGATCAAACATATTTCAACGACAAAATATAAACTTTAACAATAATAAATAATAAATATTTAAAAGTAAAGTGATTTTCTTGTTTAATTTTTAGAATCATATTCACTTTAAATACAACCTTCTACGATCATCAGAAGCTGAGAACATGACTCTGTTTATTATTATTTATAGCAGAATAATTTATTGTTTTATCTCAATGTGGCTGACGCCAATTTTTGACCCAAGTCTTACTCTATTCGCGTACTTAATTTAAGATCACCTTCTTTTGAATTGCCAAAGATAAAACAGGTGAAAGAAACAATAGGAAAAAGAAAGAAAAATGCGAATAACTTGGTAAATATTACCATTTTGATGAAATATCTCTTATTAATGTTGGAGTATATATGTAAAGGAGTATCTTTTCTGTTATGAAAATTTTCGAAAAAATGAATAGTACAGAAAAACGGCTTTTTATTGTTATGTTACTTCTTTAATCATTGTTTTCTTCAAATGTAACCATTTTATTAAAAAATGTTATAATAATGAAAATATACATCACAGGGAGTGGGCCAACTTTTGTTTCAAACTTTATCCTGTGAAACCCGTTTCTAGAAATTTCACCTGAGTCCAGGTAAGTGCCTGACAATGTGCAGGCGCGTTTTGCAATGTCATCCCCTACATGTACACCAATGGCCAACCTTATCCGAGTCACGTTAGTTAACCCTTCAAAATCGACACCTTTGGCAAGTCACCACAGGTAAACGCATCCACTCCGACTTCGTAGACACCCATTTTCATGTTCCTCATCATAAGACGAACATCTCAGGTGAAAATTGGCATTATCCCTATCACGTTGCCTGTTACGTTGTGGACTTACGGTCTATAACATTTACGACCTATTTGCAATAATATTTTTGTATTGACCTATTTTATTATTGTACCTCGACCCTAATACGTTATATCCTAAATTCTAATATTTAAATTTTTGTGACTTTCCCCGTTTTAACAAATTCCCATCCCATATTAATTAATTAAACTTACGTGGCTCGACACTTTTACTCTAAACTATCATATATTTTGTAATGTTCACCCCTTATCAATTAATCATTCACCCTTACCCTTATTTTTAAATTCAACTAAAGGTTTCCAGTATTATCTTTACCCGTCATAATTTCATTGAAAACCGCTCGATGGCCCGTTTTCATCAACCCTTTTTTATGTTCTGAGAACCTTTTTTTGATGCCTATCAATGAGAACCCCGCTTTTACGCTCATTCTAGAAACCCTTAAGATTTTTGTTTTTAAGACTTCTCTACATTAATTTTGATTACACACTTTAGTGTTTATTTTAGAAACCCCTATTGTGCTTGTTTGGTAGAACCTATTTATTCGCTTTGGAACCAAATTTAGTAACCATTTTTGAGAAACCCTTTCTGTGTTTATCTCTGACACCCCTTTGGTTTTTATATATGAATGTCCCTTTTGTTATTTTTGAGAAACTTTTGGTATTGATATTTGTGAACCCCCCTTTCCAATCCGTCAAAAGAAAAACACTTTTAATTTTTTATTGAATGACTACCTTTTATCTCTTTGCGCTGTTAGGTAACGATCTAGTATATAATAAACTCTTTACGTTGCACATAATTTGTAACCCCTACATTGCTCATATTTTCCCATTGGCCTGTTGCGTCAGAGGTTATGTCATTCTTTTTTCATGACGCATGACGAGCTTTCCCCTTTTGTACCTATTTACCTATTTGTTAAAGCCAATCTCTTTTGTTATTATTTATCTTACCTTTTTTTATGGTTAATATTGAATTTGATTTGCGACCTCTCAATATCGATTTCCCTAATTTTTTTACTCCAAAAGTTCAGCTGTCATTGCTTATATCCTGTTAACGTTAATCTATTGTATTTGACCCTTTCAAAATTCTTAATGGCGATCCCTCCCTCGATTTTCTAATTAAGCCATGACATGTATTTTACCGTTGCGGTAGGATATTGTCGGAAACTTTTTTTAGTTATCTATCTTTGAATTGTAAATATTCTTCTTTTGATTGTAATGTTTTCTCTTTTGACCTTCAATTTTGTTTTATGTGCTGAATAAACCGTTATTATTTTAGTGAAAATACGAGCTTTTTTAATTACGCCCCCCCCCCCCCACCTAGTCGTTTTTCGACCCTAATGCTGTCTTTTAAAATTTTGGTTTATCTTTTTCTTATCTTGAAATCATTTATTTTCTGTTATTTTTTTGTTTTTATAGTTACTCTTAGGATTTTTTATACATCTTGGCTTATCTTATCTTTTGGATGCCCTTTTTCTTTTTTTAAGGATTCTTGTGTGTTTTACGTCAAGGTTTTTACCCGTTTTATTGAAGTCGGTGAGGTTTCCCTTTTATGTTTAGCATGAAACGTTTAGTGTTCAGTGAGGTTCCCTTTCTCGTATGGAATATAAATTCCTCCCTACCGATAGAGATCGCAGAGTATATGCTAAAGATTCTCAAAGCTATGAGAAGCTCATAAATAACAAGCTGATAGACTATCTTAATAGGTTAGCTGACAACCAAGGGTCCTTTGTTAGGCTTTCGGATTAGAATTTAGAAATAGATTTTTCAAATTTTAAAGTTAACAGTCTAAAAAATAATAATTCCGAATCCACAGGTTTCGATTATTTCTGATATCTTACTTTATTTTTAATGTTTAAAATTGGAATTAATATAACGCTTCTCGTAAATGGAAAAGAGATACACAAGAACAGATAACATTGTTGAATTTAACTCTAAATAGTATATTATTATATAAGTTATAATTATAAAACATGTATAATGAGAAAACTCATCAATTTAAAAAAAAGTGTTAATAATTTGAAGAAAAATTTAAAAAGGGAGTCGGGTGGGCGACAGCCAACTACTGCAAATAACTCTGCCCGCCCGGTACGTGATGAATACAATAGAACCGTTATATGACCGTCGCATTACTCTTAAAAGGATCTCGAAAATGACCCAAATCTCTCTATATCTGAGACTAAATCATTCAAATTGAACCTGCAGATAGCCTCAAACGGGCCAGGCTATTTCGCCTGAGAATTTTCTGAGATTTCTGTCATTAGGGCGCATAACATTATCGTTTCTCACTTACTTTGATTGAATTGGCCTGAATTCAAAATTCCAGGTTATTTTAGCGTCTGATTGTTTGATTTAAAAGTTTGCTGAATCATTACCTACCATGCAGCTTAATTTCTCTATTTAGCGTCCAATGTGCGCAACTTCGAGAGTCAAACAAACTTTAATTTTTTTTTGTTGAAAAGTAGCGTTACAACATGTCAAATTAACTTTCCATCTAAAACACAGTTTGCACTGTTCTCACGTCAACACTTGACAGTTTGACATTATAAAACACTACAGTGTAGAGTCGCGAACGGACCGCGACTTTTTCACTGCGCACGCGTTGCACCCTGGGAGAGTAAGGAAGAAAACAATTACCCTCTTCGTCACTGACTTCTTTACCTAATGCTTGCGCAGTTGAAAAAGTCGCGGTCTGTTAGCATCACTGCTACACTGTTACAGATGTAACTCGTCCTATAGAAAATCGGCTAGAACATTAATTTACATAAAAAAGTAAGATTTGAAGTAATTGAAAATATAGAATATAAGAATGCCATGTGGCTATCTATAACTAGAATATATGGATGGAAGGATTATGAAATTAATGGAGCAGTTTATCATTTACTTAGTACAAGCAATGCAGAGTTTATACGATTATTACAAGAAAAATGCGACATATTACCTGAATATAACCAAGTTTTGATAATGGATGATTTCAATATAGACATTAGTAAGAATACATTTTACGGGCATAAGAGAAATCATAGAAAGCACTCCAATAGACTACAAAAATATGTTAAAGGACATACGAGAGTCACGGATGTATCTAAAACATGTATTGATTTATTATTTTTTTTAATTCAGGCAGGTAGATAATATATTACATACACAAAAGTTTAGCGATAATTTAATCATTCAAATAAAAATACGCTGTAACAGAAGTTTAAATTCGAAAATTAGTAGAAAACTTAAGTATAGAGATTTCAACAATGTATACGAGGAGTTGTAACAGTTGGTACCAGCTCGCTATCGCCTGTCCTCGGATTTTCTCCATAGCGAGATCTATTCCAAATATAAGAATCTTAATTCCTCAATTTGCCACTTCAAAACACTCATCTGGGAGTAAATGAAAATCAGAATACATGCGATCGCGGTTGTGGGCTGTTTTCTATCATCTCCGCCACAGGCGTGCGGTCTCCTTCTAGCACTTTGACGTTAAATACATTAAAGCATAGTAGTATAATTAATATAGCTAAAGATCAAAGTTTGAATACAAATACAGACAGATTTGTTAAAAATAATAACAAAAACTTTATATAAATGGACACCTTATGTAACACAGAGCATTAAACATAACTTAGTTTTAAAAAATGTTTTACACGTAATATTTACGATGAAATAAAAAAGTGATAATTCATATTTGCTTGTTAAATAATCAGAATGTGTAGAAGATTGGGCGAATTAGAGAAGCTGCAGCAATCATGTAGTCACATTAATAGGAAACACAAAAAGGAAATATAATGAAAATAGATAAGCAGAAAACGAAAATAACCAAAGAGGAATTTGGGCAATAATCAAAGAGCTTGTAAAAGCACATTTTAAAAATAGTATAGATAAGGTGACATTAAAGATCTTTGATAAAAACATGAATAAGAAATATCCGAAAATTTTAATAAATACTAAAACAGAAATTACTCACGAAATTAATGAATAAATATCGAACAATAACGTAAATAATTCTGTTAACTTCAATTTAACAAATTATGGAATGAATGACTTTGAACTATTAAACATAGCAGATCTTAATCAAATAATAAGTAGGACGGAAGATAAGAAAGGATGTGAGAAACGGAAGGCAAATTTTCGCGCAATTGGAAAGAATCAATAGTTCTATCGATACCAAAACTTAAAAAAGGGAATAATGGTGAGGAATTCATACCAATTAATATGTTACCAACTTATGCAAAAGTCTTAGAATTGGCAGTTAAACATAAGGTAGATGAATATTTTGAGAACCACAACTTATTTACAGAGCACCAATCTGGATTCAGAAAGAATCATTTATGTGAAGCGATGCTACTATATTTATTAACTGCTTGAAAAAAGAAAGCAGTGAGGGGAATGTAGTATTAGTGGGTTTTCAAGATCTCAAGAGAATATTCTAAACCGTAAATACAGGGTGTTCTAAGATGAACTCACTTATTTTAATGACTTATAACTTTTTCATACAGATCGCATGGATGCAATTGAAAAGCTGTTAGAAAGTTCAGACTTGGGAGATTTTCGAAAGAAAAATGCCCGAAGAATATCGTCTGAAAAAAACTCTTTGCTTAAGCAGCTCAATATTCTCTTTTGAACACCATGGCCGACGCTCAAGCACACTACTAATTGCCCATACACGCAATAAGTCTTGAAAAATATCGTCGAATAGTTCTGGACTTTTGAACGGGCCATCCCTTCTTCATTCTCTGCCATCAACACTATATCGTCTACGTATGCCAGTGTGTATATCTTTTCCTTCCCTATCCTAACTCCTCTCCAATCCATGGCTCACTCCTCTCACCAACCCGAAACTATCTCCTATTTGCTCTCCTACCTTTACCTGCTTTTTGTCTCTCTAAACATTTCCGATATTCTCTTTATTAATCCCTATCTTATCCTGTCTATTTCGCCTCGGTCTAATAAGTCAAACGCCGCCTTTAGGTCCAAGAACATTGCTGTCATTGCCTCTTTTTCCCTTTTAATCCTCTTCTTTAATAGATAGTTCAGAACATATATATTGTCCATCACCCCCATTGCTTTTATAAACCCTGTCTTATTCGGTAGCTTTCTATTAGTTTCCTCAATTTCTTTCCTTAATCTCTTCGACAAAACAGTTACATATACTTTATACAGTGTTGGCATTAGCCTCAAACCCCTATAATCTTAAACCTCCTCTTTTTTTCCTTTCTTCACGATTGGTATCACTACTCCTTTCCATAACTCTGGCCATCCCTCTCCTCTCCATACTCTATTACACATTATCCATGCCCATTCCTTTAGTTCCGTCCCTCCATATTTCCATACTTCATTTGGAATCTCACCTATACAAGGTGCCTTTTCATCGTTCATTATTCTTAAAACCTTGCCTATTTCTTCCCTTGTTATATCCTCTTCCTCATCTCTTTCTCTACCATATTTGCCGACTTTGCTAACTTTTCTCTCTACTCCTCAAAGAAAATCCAAACAATATTTTTTCCATTCTACCGTTTCAATATCTTGTTTCACTCTTTTTTTTTCTTTTTCACACTCTATTTACTACCTTTCAAACCTCTTCTTCCTTCCTAGCCTTCTCCGCCTCTTCTTCGAACATTTTATTCTCTTCCTCTTTCTTTTGAACACACAACTCAGTACACTCTTCCCTTTTTCTCCTATATTCTTCATCATTAGATTTTTCTTTCCTCCATTTTCTTAATTCCTTTCTGATCTCCTTTATTTTCTCTTTACAATCCGCATTCCATCCACTTCTATCCACCCCCCTTTACAGAATTCATTTTTTTATGCACTCTAATCCTCTTATTATGTCTCCCATAATTTTTTTCATCTCCTCGTCCACATTGCTCTCTCGCATTCTTATATTTCTGACCTTTTATCTGAACTGTTCTTTCCCTTGTCTTGACCAATCCCCTTTTCGTACACTTTTTACCTTTGCTCACTTCTCGTTCACGTTACTATTAATTTTTTCTCCTTTTAATGTCACTATTAAGAGAAAGTAATTCATATCAGTATAATCTCCTACCTCTACTTTCTTAAACTTCTCGCTTACCTCATCATCCAATATCATATAATCAATTACCGTTCTCCTTTCTCCTCCTGAACTTGTATATTCTCCTTCCTAATCTCCCTCTATATTTCCGTTTAAGATCAACTTTCCCAACTCCTCCAAGCTTTTTAACAACTTCTTTCCCTCCCCATTCCGTACTTATTATAAGCGTAATCTCTTTATTTTCTTCCATGATTTCTTTCACCTCCTCTGCTTTCTCCTGCATATCACCGCTCATGTAAACTCCGATTATCTTTTAATTCGCTCCTCCGTGTCTTTTATCTCCAAGCCTGCTATATTCCAGTGTTCGTTTCTTATCTCTTTTTACTTCTTACTATTTCTTATTTTCCTATCTCCCGTTCCTTTCTCTCCTAGTTTCCCAGCACCTCATTTCTTAGTATCTCTTCCCTTTCTTCGTCCCAATCCCACCATATTCCGTCTAGCTGTATTCTTCCATACTTAACCCACGTTCTTTTTCCCGTGCTTCTTTCTTCTTCCACTATTTTCCTTAACTTATACTGCATACGAATTTCTACCCATGTCAAATCATCCTCCATTCTCTCCGGGCTTCCATATAACAACCTTTTCTTTGTCATCACGTCCATATTAAGTGTCCCTTTCTTTATTTTCACTAATACCATTTTTTCTCCTGTTAGCGTTTCCTTTCCTACACGACGCATTTCCTCAATCTCTACTTTAGCACCTATCATTCTTAGCACATTTTCTAGTGCTTCCTTCAACTACCTCCCTTTTAATCTTAGACCCTTTATCACAATGTTTATTTTTCATCTCGTTCTTTCTTTTCTAATATTTTTTCTATAACCCTTATCCTCTAACTTTTAATACTTTATTCAAGAACTTTTTAACAAAGTTTCGAAATATTCCTTTACTTAGAAATGGAAAATGAAAATATAGTTCAAATTTCCACTAGGCATATTTTTCCAAATAAAAATTGGGAAACAGAAATTAATCAATTTTTTAAGGCCACGTGACGAGTGGGTCACCTGACCAGTACCACATCCAGTTGAAAATTTGGGATAATAAATAAGAAGCACTAAGAAGTCTGGGTCTGGCCCTAAATTTCATTGATTATTAAAAAAGTAAAAAAAAAAATTTTTACAAAAGAAACTTTTCACAATTATTGAAATTTACGACCAGACCCAGATTTCTTAGTGCTTTCTATTTGTTATCCCGAATTTTCTACTCTATATGGTGCTTCATGTGGAATGAAGTTAGGAAATAAAGTGTCGGTAAGGTAGTCACGTGACTCATTTATCACTTGCCCTGAATAATAAATTTTCTTAAGCATGCTATATTTTCTTACGTTTTGAAAAGCATGCAAAACGTGCAACGTCGAAATATTAAGTAAAAATTGACCATCGAAAGGAGTATTTCTTGAAAGTTATCAATAATCTTCTTTTTAAAGCGACGGCTCCACTGCAGTGCACCAGTTCTGGTTCTGTCTGTATAATTGTTTTCTAGAGGGAATCCCAAACTACTTTTTCTTTAATAATTACATAATGTTGATACATTTCATCTAATTTTTAACAAATCTTTATTTCTTTAAACAACTTTCATTTGCTCTAGCATTTTGTTTTCTCGATAACTAAAAGAAAAATGAATTAAAATAGAACACATCCAATTATTTTTTTGACTGTATAGTGTCAAGCATTTTAAGTCCGATATTAATGTAATATTTCTTTCAGCAGTATAATTTACTACTGTTAAATGTTTAACAATGATGCGTTTTCTTAAAGGACAGATATCAAGTTTGTTATTTTCGTAAGTTAACTAATTAATTTTTTCTTATTTTATTTATTATAAATAACCTAAAATATAGCACTTCGTCTTCATGAATGTTGTTCAGAGAAAATGTTGAAACTTTAATCATAATTTGCATTGGTGAATGTACTTTTTTATGATGTAATCATGGTAAAGATTGCAAAAATATGAAAAATGCAGTAGTAATTGCACTTTTATAATTTAAATTTTGTTTTGACTTTTATGATTTATAATAGTACGCCAAAAGAAATGTAAACCATCCATACTTAATTTAAAAAATATTAAGAAACAATATATTATAATATATTATATTATGTCTTTAAGATGTCGAAAAAACTTTTTGGGCAAATAAAAAGTCTTTTAACAAATAGAGATTTGTTATAAATTTAAAGAAATTGATGAAAATTATGTACTTATTCAACAAAAAGTAGTTTAGGAAACCAATTTGAGAAAAAAATGGACAACTCTATGTCAATAGACATAATATTTTAAACAAAATGTTATACTCCATGCAATTGCAAACTATCACATTTCAATTGAATTCTTGAAAAATTTTCGAGAGCAAGCAATCTGGTTTTATACAAGGTTCCGGACACCGATGAGGACAGAAATACAATAAAGTAGGTCATGGAAATTAACAACAAAGCAGGAATTGTAATTCAAGAGGTATGTTTAGTAACTGTTCACAGGATTGGCCAGTTCTTCCAGGGCAAAACAGACCTATTTTAATTAAACTCATCGCTCCACGATGGAAGAAGGCCTTTTTCGATAGAAGAACGGTATTAAAAGCACTCAGTCTTGCAATTTCTAATGACAGCTCACCAGAAGAAAGAGAGGCTATAAAACCCCTCTTGAAAGCCAGATATATACTTCAACGTCGAGGGGAGGTTATGGTTATAAAGGGCACGAGCTTATACATGGGAAATCAACAATTATCAGAGAAGGAATTAGAAGAAATCCTGAGGGGGGACATCCCAAATGCAGCACATACACCCACAAGCCAGACTGTGGAAAACTTTGCAAACCCGAAAAGTACATTCAAGCCTAGGAGAAGGAGGCCTCCATCGGAGTCTACGACTATTTTAAAAACACGCCGAGGTCAACCAGAACCACGCAACAGTCAAAGTTAAACTGACTGAACGACGGACTACAATCAGCATACACCACGGAAAAGCAGATTTCTATCTTCACACACATTGATACCACTGATACGAGACGTAAACAGACGACAAGTACTAGTAATAATGATTCTGCCGAAAAAGAGCCTCGAATAAGGTAGGTCTTTTGGATTGTCTTTGGATTCAAAAACGCAGCGGACTTCCTGGAGTACGTAACAATCTACGATATTTCATGTTTCTCAGAAACGTGGTTAATAGCAAATGATGTTAGTTCACTTTGGTTAGCGGAATATAATCTAGTTTTTTCGTATGTGATTAAAGATAAAAAAAAAGAGTCGTGCAATGAGGGGGGGGGGGGTGTCTAGTCATCGCGTGTAAAAAAAGGCAAGCATGAGAAAATCGCTCTCTAAAGAAGTTAACTCTAGATGAAAAAAATTATTTGAATGTCTGGAACAATGTAGTTTAACAATTCTAAATGGGAGACTGCCTGTGGACATCGTCGGACAATTCACCTACCCTGGAGCGACTAAACCAAGTATCATTGATTACGAGATCTGCGATAGTTTTCATGCCGACTTAGTTTGTAACTTTAGAATACTTAACCTCACAACGAGGTCTGATAACATGCCCTTGATCTTGCAGTCAAATCTAATACTAGAGGTAGCATCAATAAAAAAAGAGAAACCCGGGTTTTTGGAATCTACGTGATGGGAGGAGAGTGCCAAGGATACATTTGTTCACATAATGAGTCAAAATGATCCAACAGAGGATTTTAATAGATCTATAGATGACACACAAACATTACTTTTCAAAATCATGGTATGATAAAAAAGAATACAAGGCGACTAACAAAACCTAGTGACAACATTAGATCAGAAAGAAACTTCTTATAAAAAATCCATTTCCGAAATAATCAGTAACTGTCGTGATTCCCAGGCCTTTTGGGACGCTATTAATAAACTCAAACCTCGACTGAACGTTATAAACCCCATAAATTTGGACGAATGGGGCGAGTATCTCATCTTTCTCTTCCCATCTCGGTCTATTGTCTCAAACTTCATAATAACTAAAACAAGACGAGCGAGAAACTGACCTCCGTTTAAAAAAAAATTCAAATCAGGCAAAGCTCCAGGACCAGATAGCTTAAACTACAAATTTATCAAAAATCTTCCAAGTAATTGATTGAGGTACCTCACCAATTGGTTTAATAAAATAATTGAGGATGGGGTGGTTCTCGGGCGTGGTCAGAGTCACACGCAACTATGATACACAAGAAAGATTATGCAAGAGATCCATCCGAACTACAGATGCATTTCATGGGTAAATTGCGTGGCCAAAACATTCACTTAAATATTAAACTAGAGACTGACTGCACGGGTTAACGTAACCGGTACACTCCCAGAATTTCAGTCAGGTTTTCGAAAAGGAAGGGGATGCATTGATAACATTTTTATCATGAATACAATATCCGAAATACATTGGAGACGACCTAAAAGAAAGGTGTACATTTTGTTCGTAGATTTCGTCAATGCTATCCCTTCTGTCAAACACAACCTTCTATGAGAGAAACTGATGCGAATCGGGATTAGTGGAAAGTTTATAAAAATCTGTAAAAGTTTCTACAATTGTGCTTCTCTTTCAGTTCGCACTACACAGGAGTTGTCCAAAGCAGTTAATATCACAGAAGGAGTCCTTCAGGGGGAGACCTTAAGCCCGCTATTCTTTGCACTATTCCTAAACGACTTTGAGGTATTTTTAGATAAAATGGGCTTGAGGGGGTTTCAGTAGATTCCAGACACGACGCCTTATGCACCACATATGCAGACGATTTGGCAATTTTTGCACCTTGCCCTATCGATCTCAGAAGGAAGATCAAATGTCTGGAAGCCTTGTATAATATTAACGGTCTCTCAATTATTAAAAAAAGACAAAGATCCTTATTTTCCACGAAGGAAAACTTCAAGAAAGAATGAACACGTTCTGTTGTGAAAATGAGAAGATAGAAATTGGTAAAGTCTTCTGCCATCTCGGTATTTCATTTTCCAACTCGGGCTTATTTTACAGTACCTCAAAAACATTAAACAATCGCTGGTGACAAGTATTCTTTTTTATGGTATCGAAATATTAGGACTGCGCCACCTGGCAGACATAGAAACAATCCTATATCAAGCGAAGTCTTTAACAGAGCGCTTAACTGACTGGAAAAACTACAAAACATGGTTGACAGTAGATTTCCTAAAATTTGTTTTAACAGACTCGAGAAACTCTCCACAACAGATGGTACATTAGTTAAGTACAATTGGCTTCTGCAAATTAGACAAATTCTCCAGTTGGTTTATACAGATAAGAGCGAGCCCAGTGCACACGTCTCACGACCCTGGGAATATATACGACCAAAAGATCAAGTATGTTGAGAAGTATATAGAAATTAATAAAATCAACGACAAAAATAAGATAACCGAATCAAGCAGTCTCCAGGTTCACCCTCAATTAAAGCTTAATAACGGACGTCAAGCATACTTGAATAATAAATTACCCATCTATAAAGTTACAGTTATGGCTCACTGCAGACTCATGAGCTCCATATCAGGAACGAAGATTGTCGGCGATAGCCGGATCATTTTAAAACTCGAAGAATATTGTGTTGTTTGCTTACAATCTAAATTCGAAAATTTATGTCACGTGTTTCTAGAATGTAGGGCATATAGGGAAGCGAGGGAAACCTTATTGTTCGAAGTGTTGACTAACGAAGAACTATGTCAGGCCTCGAGTGTGCAACAGAAACAATTGTCGAGAATATAAAGTTCGAGTGTATGAAACACTTCTCATTCTCGACAATTGATTCTATTTCCCTAGGAGCTTTTATCGAAGCGATATTAAGTTTAATGCCGTAAGAATGACAGCGATGGTAATAAAGCACTCTTAGTGCCGCATTGTGCCTTTGGATGCAGTTCGTTCCCACATGAGTTGGACAACTAGATAGTATGTGTCCTAGATGCTCGGGATGTGCATGCCACGTATCCCGATATCAAGGGATCTGAGCTCGTTCTCCGTCAATGGAACCACTTCAAATGAATAGGGTACTACCGGTACGGCAATCATGTTCGTTGCAGATACTTTTTTCCTCGCCAAAAGTTTGCAAGACCCAACCTGCCGGATGAGCCGTTTATATCTGCTTTGGAGAGTATCCTTTATAAATGTCACACCCTGAATGTGGCTCTGTGGCACACCCAGGTACGTATAAGTCTCTGCAGCGCAAAGGGGAGAGATATATGTGGTTGCTCTTTATTTTTAGCATAGGTCTTAAGATCATCCATGTGAAATACATGAGTTACCTTGTGCTTTCGATTAACAGGCTTGCCGCAATGGTACCCCAGAAGTTTCTTTAATATATATATATTTAAGGTACATCAGCAGTTTCTTTAAATTCTGCAACTTCCTCGAGGTTTGAATCCAGACTTACTTCTCTGCCTGGGAATGGTAACTGAAGTGAGGCATAAAAATTCAACTATTTTGTTATCTCTCGTCCTCTAAAAAACGGGCAAATTTCGTTTCTTGCATAGCCAATCAGAAACTTTGTTCGCAGAAAGAATCTTTCATCCAGGAACTCAACTCACCAGGCGAAGCAGTTCCAGGAGTTCAGGAAGGAATCGCGTTTGTACTTGATATCAAGCTCGGCATTAGGTTTTTCCATGAATTCCTCAGCGTACCCCTAGGAATAGAAATCCAGGAATTTCGGAGAATCCTTGTGTAATCAAACACAGACCACTTCTTCGCAAATTGTAATCTTACAGTAGTTGTCGAACACATTTAATTGTTCAGTCGAAGGATGTGGCCGCCAAATTATTATTTACAAAAATATGTTTGAACCCATTACATTACGGTTAAATGCTTTATAGTCCAGTAGAAATTCACACAAAAATGGAAAAAATTACAAAATTACATGTTAGAGTCATTTCGATTATAGTTCCTTTAACCTTATTATAGATAGTAACTCTAGGATTAAGTTGGCAACCGTGCTGAAG
>JAAAKG020052334.1:0-18304 GCA_010014905.2 Druon quercuslanigerum
AATAATCTTCTGATTCCTACTTTCATTCTAGCCCACAGCAATCTGGGAGATACGAAACCATGATCTCCGAGATGCTGCTTCGCTCTTTCATTCGAAATAAGACCTACTCCTTGCCTACGATGTGTTTCACTATCTACTGCGGACCATATTTCAAATCCGCCCTTCAAAAACCCGTTTTCTATGTCCCTACTTTCGCATCCCTTTTTCTTTGTTTCAGGCACACATAAAATATCTAATTTTCTTACGTGCATAGTTTCTCGTAATTCTTTTAACTTGAGATCATTCACCCCCATACCATTCCAAACACCCAGTCTCCATTCGTCGCCTTTTGTCAATTAAAGTTTCAGTCCTTTCCAAGGCTATTCTCTTGTTTGTATTATTTATTGTTTAGATTATACGCTCAACTACCACCTTTATGCAATAGGTTTTTTTGCGAGTCGAAATCATGTCCAAGTTAAGTAGTAATTCATCATATGGTGGAAATTGTAGTTATAACGTCATGTTCATGTGATCCATGTCATAACGTCATGTTCATGTGATTTCCAAGGTATAAAGTCAAATGATTTGAAAAACAAGTAACTTTTCAACCATAAAACAGAAAAAACGAAAAAAAGTTGAATCCTTAAACAGAACGGATTATTAATTTTAAACTAAGCTTGGAATTTTTACCAAAGGATACGAATTTTCAATAAAATCGATGACTTTTTAACCAAGAAGATAATATTTTTTAATAAAAAATACGAATTTTCTACAAAACACATGAGTTTTTTAATAAAATATTTGATTTTTCCATCAGAAAAAACACATTTTTTAACGCAAGAGATGAATTTTCAAGGAGAGTTGAGTTTTCAAGATCAAAAGTCGAATGTTTTATAAAACAGGTAACCTTTCCATCAAAATTGGTTGGATTTTCTTATTGGGTTATAATACATACTTCAGTTCGCATTTAAGCAAGCCAATAAGAGAAACCGAAGTTTCTTGAAAATAGATGAGGAAAGGGGAATTATTTACAGAAAAGGAGAAAATAGGGAAATAGGGGAAGGAGTCTTAAGTTTGATGCTCAATGAAATGCTATTGCATTTCCATACCATAGATTAATTGAATTTTCTTTTTTTCTCTAAGGCTCTAAGTAGATATAATAAATAAGTCCCTCATCTGAAGTCTCATCTTTTTGCAGCAAACAAGTCCTTGATTGTAATCCATATCGCCTGAATTAAAAACGAACTGAAAAAAATCAAAATATTTTAATTTTGAGAGTTGAGATCATTTTGCTTCGCCGCATTTTGAATCAGAGCGAAGGTACACAAAAATTATATGAATATTAATGAAACAAAAAAATTACGCTGCACTGAGTACTTTCTGATCTTCCGATATTCACCTGACATTAAAAAATTATGTGTTATCTCTCAAGATTTGTAGATTATTTAAAAATTTTAGCACACAAATCTTTAAGAAGCTAAAGAATTATTCGTTACCCAAAAAATAGGAACTAAAAATCCACAACACAGTTGCGAAACTTTTAGAGCCAACATTCAAAATTAATCCACTTCGAAAAATAAGACAATCAAAAAAAATAATTTCTATGACTAGGAAATAAAAATTATAGGAAACTAAAAAATAAAAAAGATTTAACAGTTTAAATTCTAGAAAAGCTGAACAAAAATTTTAAAAGGGAAATATTTCCAGTCATTCAGAAATTGTTTCTTCTTGAGATTTAATGAAATTTAAAAACTCAAGAATTTGGAAAAAGAGTCACAAATATAATAACTTAATTATAAACTAGTTGACAGAAGACATACCAAATGAATTTTCAACCAAATAGTTCAATTTTTCAGCACAAAGATTATTTTTTTAGCGCAAGAGATAAATTACCAACAAAAATTGAGTTTTTAAGCTAAAAAGTAAAATGTTCTAAAAAACAGTTAACTGTCGTTGGCGCATATTCTGGATAATATCTCAATTCTCGACCAAAACAGATTATTAATTTCCAACTAAACATTTGCATTTTTAACCAAAAAAGGTTCGAATTTTGACCAAAAGATGAACTTTCTATCAAATTGATTAATTTTTAATCAAATTGTTAAATTTTTAAGAAAAAAGATTAATTTTATACAAAAAGATAATTTTTTAACATAAGACATGAATTTTCAAGCAAAAAAATGAATCTTCTACTTCAAGAGATAAATTTTCCAGAAGATTTGAGTCTTTCAATCAAAAAGTCCAATGTTTTAGAAAACAGTTACCTTTTCAAAACAAAAGACGATTATTTAACAAAATAGCTAAACTCTCAAACAAAACAAATTATTAATTCTTAACGAAACTTTTCATTTTTAAGTTTCAAATAGATGAATTTCCTTAAAAAATGATAAATCTGCAACAAGAACAGATTATTAATTTTAATAAAACAGTTTCGCATTTTTTGCAAAAAAAAATTTTCTATTAGAAAAGAGATTAATTTTAAACAAAGACGTTAATTTTTGACTGTCAAAGATGATTTTTTATTCAAACAGCAGAATTTTGGCTAAAATAATTGAAAATATAATTTCCTAATTATAAAATAGTGGGAGAAGAAAAAAATGCCAGGAGGCGTACAAGTATTTTTAGAAATTTTAAAGCAGAGAACAAAAATTAATTTTAAATAAAGTTCGAGTTTGCACCAACATAAGAAAATTGAATATTAGTTTTCTATTAACTTTAAAAAGTCCAAAATTCGAAAATGCAATAATGATAAAAATTTGTTCCATAATTATTAAAAAACAATTTTTTTTATTCTTAACATTTTTAATTCTTTTAACTCTATAAGCCTCTACATTATATATTCTTTGAATTGAATTACTTGGATTTTTTGAAACAGACATAAAATAGGGCATTTTTAGTGGATTTAAAAAGATACTATCTTGCAGAAAATATTAGAATTTCAGGAGTTTAAACAAATGATGATAAGCGGATATGTCCATATTAAATTTAATTACCTCTATATTGCTATGGTAATATCAATTTCAAAGACATCTTTTTCTCTTCCGAAAAATCGCATTTTTTCCTCTGTAAAACCGATTTCACACGCGCACTTATTCCTGATCCGAAAAATTAAAATCAACATAAAACGAAAGGTACAAGATCGACTGTCGGAAGTCGAAAACAACATTTATTTATTTATTTCATTCATCGATACCAATTATGGCAAACGATAACACGAAAACATAACCTATACGTTTCCTTTGAGAAAATGCCGGCTGAAAACGTGTTTATACAGGTCCAGCCGATAAGAATAGGAAGATATGTCAAGATAATTTGTAGTTTCTACTTGAATTAGCAACACAAAAATAACAATCCGAATCCGCGAAAAGGTTAAACATACATAAATTAACAAGAATTTCGTCAAAAAGAAAACTGAACATTATGCTACAATGCAATGTTGACATTCTTGAAGATACTAGGATAGTCAAATTTTATTTGCAAAACTAGCACTTCGCGGTGAAGTCAATGAATATTGTTAACTTTCTTATGCGAAAAGACTGCACTGCTAAAAATGTATCACGTTTCGCGATGAATTTTTCAAATTTCTAATTGAAAATAATTGTAAACAACCCAACGGCTTCTTCCCGCACGCACACACGCAAGTCTCACTGACTCAAAATACCCAGTTCTCCTTGCATTGAGCAGAGTGAACCCCATTTTTACAATGCAAAATCTCGCGAATTTTGTGATGACGCCTTTCTTCGATATTTAGGAGAAATTTTTAATCCGGATATATTTTCGCGAGATTTTAACATTTTTAGCAGTTGAGTCTAAATTTTCGCACAAGAAGGTTAACAAACTTTTCATCAGTCAATCCACTGATTGACTTTGCCACTTTCTGCTAACGGAACTTGACTTTCGTAGTGTCGTCTTCAAGAATCTTGAAGAATGTCAACCGTCAACTGATGTCAACGGTTAGCATTTTCACGAATGTCTAATTTTTTGTAACAAAATGTTTGTTAATTTATTTATTATTAATCTTTCCGCAGAGTTAGATTGTTATTATTAGGTGCTGCTGCAGCAAGCAGGAACTTTACAATATTTGGTCTTTTTGCCGCTTTTTATCGGCTCGACTTGTGTAAACTCGTTTTCAGCCGGCAAATGTCAAAACAAGTCGCCATTATTGCTGAATGTCGCGAATATTTAGAACTTTGAAAATAAATCATTCTTAGCTTAAAGTTAATTAATCGAAGTTGCGGAAGCGCGGAAAAGTTTGGAAAAATGTTGCGAAGGGGACATATAGGTTATATTTTCACGCCGTTGATTACCAAAATGTTGATTTGAATTTTTTGAATTAGCAAGTGCGCGAGTAAATAATTTTGCATGAAAAGCAAATGCAATCTTCCCGAGTTTTCGAAAGAGAAAAAGACTATATCTCCGATTTGCTATCACTATTAAGAGGCAAGTAAATTTAATAGATAAATAAGTAAATATGAAATTTTTAATATTTTTTTTAAAACTACTTTTTATGTTTTCTGACGAAATTTGCTTTTTTTATCCACTTCACATTCCCTATTCGCATTTCGAAAATCGAGCATTCACATATTATGTGCTTTTGGACATACATTACATTTTTGTGTTATGTTTAAAAACATAATAAAGGCTTTCTAAGTAAAAAAGTTGTTTTAAGATGAAGTAATATACGCAGAAATTAATAAAACAATATTTTGATATAACACTGATAAAGTTACCTAATGTAAGAACTAATTGAAATTTACCCATTTAAAACTTGTTTTTAAAACCATAAAGAATATAAAATAATATTAATAATAATATAGCATGCAAAATTTAAATAGCTGTGTATTTGTTAAGAGTTTTTAAACACTTAAATTCGAGTTGAAATTGAATTCTGAGAATTAAGAACAAGAAAATAAGTAGTATCAGTTTGTTTTTAAATTTATAAAAATATAATTTTTATAAGATTCTTGATAAAATTAAAAAAATATTTATAAATATTTCAGATGTAAGAAAAAAGAATCTAGAAGATTCTAAAAAAAAAATTTTTAATTTTGTAGGATTCGAAAATCTAAATTTTTTACGTCTTCCAATACATGAATATTCTTTCTAAAAAAAATGTTCTGACTGATTGATTTAATAGATTTTCCTATCTGTAGACCAGAAAAAACCAAACTTGATTATATTTTGAGAATCTAAAACTTATTGTCTTCCGACAATCGAAAATTCTTTTTCAAATAATATGAGTCAATTAGAAAACTTAACTTCTAGGTTCAGTATCGTGATCTTCTTGATTAGTTCTATTCAGATTTGGTTACACAATTTGAAAATATAAAATTGGATGATTTTCCGAAACTTGGAAAGTTTTTTTAGTTCCTTAAGATTTTGATATCAGAAGACTAAGAAACGTACATAATCGGTATTTAATTTAAAAAATTAACTTCGGGTTTCAATAGCGAAGTTTTACAATCAGTTTTATCTAAATTTGGGTGTATTTCGAAAATCTAAAATTTGTTGTCTGCCAACACCCGAAAATGCTGTTTTTAATAATGTGGAATAAATTTAACTTTTGAAATCTGTTTTGCTGATTTCTACTTTTTATTTCGTGGATTACAAATAATTCTTTCTTTTTTTATTATTTTCTGAATTTGATTGACATTAAAATTCCTGTATCATAAATAATATCTTTTGGAATCTTTAGCCTTTTGTAAGTTGTAAATAATATTTTAAATATATAAATCAAAAACCGGAGATCAAGAACAGCTGGGGTATTTCACTGATCCTAGGAAGCACAATTTGGTTGTTGATAAAAATATTTTATTTCTTCCTAATTTCCCTTTGATTGATATGATAAAACCCTAAAGTAGTATTTGAATTAATTTCCTATTTACTCAAATTTGTTTCGTTTTTTGTATTAATAATATGTTCCCATTAGAGTTATTTAAAATCTTTAGAATTTACATTAATTTATTCTTAAAGCTTCATATCTGTTTTTATTCTATATTTTTCAATTTTTCAATTGTCAATTTTGGTTGAAAAAGAAACTCTTTTTCGTTAGAGTTTAATTTTATTTGTCTGAAAATTCGACCATTTCATTGAAAATTCAGCTATTTTATTAAAAATTCTACTTTTGTTGCTAAAATTTTGTCTTTTCAAGATGAAAAGTCACATTTGATCTTAAACATACTACTTTTTAGCTTAAAAACTCGAAGTTCTCTTTTATTCATCTCTTGGTAGAAATAAAATATTTTTTATTTGAAAATTCAACTATTTTGTGAATAAGTAATATTTTTGGCTTGAAAATTCAACTGTTTTGTTGAAAATGACACTCGTTTTAGTTGGAGCTTAATCTTTTTTGCTGAAGTTTCGGCCATTTGATTGGAAATTCAACTATGTGATTAAAAATTTCACTTTTTTGTTTAAAATTTGTCTATTCAAGAATAAATGTCACATTTTTCACAAGATTCCACTGTCTAGCTTGAAAACTCAATATTTTTTAAATTCAATTCTTTTCATACAAAATTCATCTTTTTTTGGTTGAAAATCCAACTTTTTCATTGAAAATTTAGCTTTTTTAGAAAACAAGTAACTTTTTTCTTGAAAATTCATTGATTTTTTGGTAAAAATGTCATTGTTTTGGTTATAAATGCAACTGTTTCATTGACAATTAATAATCTCTTTTGTTGAGGATTCAACTGTTTTATTAAAAATTATTATTATTATTTTTTTAAGATTTATTAGTTTAGTTGGCAATTAATATCTCTGGTTTAAAGTGGAACTATTTTGTTCAAAATTAGGTTTTTGTGGTTGAACATTAATTTTTAATACTGAAAATGTAACTGCTCCATTTTGGATTATAAAATTTCTCTTTTTTTAGCAGGAACTTAAATTGTTTCTATGAAAATGCATGTATTTTACTGAAAAATCGTCTTTTGCAGTAGAAAACTTTAATTTCTTCGTAGAAAATTGATCTTTTTGTTGAAAATTTTACTATTTGATCGAAAATTCATCTTTTTTAATTGAACTTTAAATTTTTTTGTTTGGAAATTTAGCTCTGATGGTCGGAAATTACTTTTTTTTTGCTGAGAATACATCTCTTTTGTAGTAAAATTTTCAACTTTTTTGGTTAAAAATGCAACCTATTTGTTGACTATAAAATTAATAATCTATTTCGAGATTGATCATTTTTGTTGCAGATTCATCTCTTTGGTTGCAAATTCGACTATTTTTTTCAAAACATATGTGTTTTGTTGAAAATTCGTCTTTTTGTATCTGTAAATCATATCCGATTTTTAATTCTTTTTTCAAGTTTTTGGCTAAAAAGGTACAACTTAGGCTAGTCTGCGCGTTTAGGTTCGAAAATATTTTTCATTTGCCTTATAAAATGAAACATACTAATAATAATTTTATTTATTTTCAGCTCGTACAGCCCGGGAAACCCGAGAATGTAGGAGTGGTGAGTGAGTTTTAGAATCCCTCATTGTCTTGATCATGTCGGGAACGAAAAGGTTCCAACCGACACGAAGACATTGTTGTAATTATTACTGTTTAAATATCGTAGTGACCGCTGGTTCTCCAGCGAGTGGACAGTTTATTTCACTTTATTAGATTAGGTTCACTGCACTTTTCTTGGTCTCTTTTTTTGTTATTTTCTGAGTTTGATTGACATTAAGATTTCTGTGTCATAAATAATATATTTGGGAATCTTTAGCCTTTTTTAATATATGAATGATATTTTTATTACAGAAACAAAAACAGGATACCAAGAAAGGCCGGGTTATTTCTCGGGTCAAAGGAAGCGCAATTCGGTTTTTGATACTAATAATTTATTTCTTCCGAATTTCCCTTTGATACGATAAAACCATAAAGTAGTATTTAAATTCATTTCCTATATGCTCAAATTTTTTAATTTTTTTCTATTAATAATATGCTCCTATTAGAGTTGTTTCAAATCTCTATAAAGCTGGAATTCATTTTAAATCAATTTTCTCTTTAAGGCAGGTAACTTTTTCTGTAATCAATGTTTAATTTTAAGCAGGCAGAACTAGGGTGAAATATTTGCGTTCGATATTTTATTCTGGGTAAAATTGATATTGTTTCAGAAGTACAGTTCCAAGTGGGATCAAATATCCTTCAACTAAAGAAATTTTACATGAGATAACTATCGATTAGTGAATAAAAATTGGCGTGTCCTGGATCAAACTCGAAATTCTCCAGGAGTTGAAAAATTCAACTTCCATGTTGTAGTTTATTATTTCCTTTATTAAAATTTTTCTGTTTTTAGAGGCAGAATTATTTGAAAATAACCAGCCTGAATAACGTCATATTTTATTTTTATCGGTATGTATTTTTCTTAAAGATATTCTTACTTTTATTTAGTTTTATATTATATAATTTTTTAGTTTAAGCACTGCGAGACTAAAATATTTTATTTGAACATTCTGGGTCAAGATAACCGATTCAATGAAACTTCATTAATTATTGTATAAAGTCAACATTATTCTTTATTTCAAATTTACGCTATTTTTAAATTTGTCGATATGTCAAGAATGTTTAATCGTGGACAGGTTTTCTTCTCTTTTTTTAATTTATTGAGACGTGACGAAAATAATTAGTTATAAACATGATTGCGATATTTTTTAAACTAACAAACTATTTAAATAAGCAAGTATAAATTTCGAGCGGCCAAAAGAATTCAATCGGTAAAAAGACTAAAATACTTTATAGCGAGTCTCATTTCAAATCCAAAAATAAAATGTCTGAGTAACTTAATTTTAAAGTAGATGAATATTTTGAAAAACGTTGAGCGGGGCAAGGAACTTTAAATCGCCTCACGCATCCCGTAGCGTTTGATATTTTTTTAAATATGGGTCAATTTCATGAGCTGTCCTAAAATTGTATTTTTTTTATTTTGAAGCGAGCGCGAATTTAAGACAAAAAAAAAACTTTACTACGATTAACCGTTTTTAAAGTTTTGTGATTTTATATTTTTTAACAAATTATAATATTTCATAAACTGAAAACATTTCGACCTGGAATTTAGGGTTTACATTAGTTTTGGCATTTAGTATACAGTGTTGTATCCACATCGGTTACCTTCAAATTGTAGAATTTTATACCGTTATGTCATACAGGTATAAAATTTATATTTCTAAAGATTTCATTAAGATTTCACTAATTTCACAATTATTACAAAATATTTCAAATATTTTACAAAATTTTTTTTAAATATCAGAAAGATTTGATAAATGTTTCAATGATTTTTCAAATATTTCGCAAATATTTCGGATAGACTTGAAAGATTTTACAAAGACTTAATTGATTTTCCGATGATTTCAATGATTTCTCAAAGATTTAAAAGATCTAACAAAGAATTTAATAATTTCCCAAATATTTGACAAAGATTTAATAAATTACACAAATATCATCAAGTATGTAAAATATATATTTTTAATATTTCGCAGATTTTTATAGATGTCAGCAAAATTTGAGAAAGATTCTACAAACACTTTATTAAGATTTTAAAGATTTGCAATATTTCACAGATTCCGGTTAAATTTCAAAAATGTCATAGAATTCAATTATTTCATAAAAATTTCCGATAAATTTCAAAGATTGCACAATGGTTTTAGTGATTTTTCAACGATTTCTATAATTTCACAAATATTGCCAAATGTTTAAAAATATTTACAAAATTTCAAAAATTTCTTGGAAAAGTTTCCAAGGATTTCAGAAAGATTTGAATGATTTCCCAAAAATATAAGAGGTTTCAAATATTTCGCAAAATTTGGCATAGATTTAAAAGATTTTACAAAGACATTAATGAATTATGATTTCCCTAAAATTTTACAAAGATCTTCATAATTTTACAAATATTACCAAATAATCCAAAAATATTTCAAATATTACTTAAAGATTTTAAAAGGATTTCACAAAGGTTAACGAAATGTCGCAAAGATTTCGGACAGATTTAAAAGATTCTACTAAGACTTCAATGATTTTCAAAAAACTTCACAAATATTTCAATCACAAAGATTTTGGACAGATTTTAAAGACTTCAAATATTTGAAAAATATTTCGCATATTTCACAAAGATGTCAATGATTTTCTAAGCATTTCACAAAAATTTTGGATAGTTTAAAAAGATTTCACAAAGACTTCAATGACTTCCCAAAGATTTCACAAATTATTTCACAAAGATTTCAGGTAGATTTTTGGTCCCTCCCAGTGGGATTTCTAAGGGGGGCATTGCTTAATATGTTTCTTTGTAATAGTATAATTAGATTTATCTTATCTACTCCGAGCCATAATTTTGTAGGAAGCTGTTTTTTTCAGATTGTTCCTACAATATCTCATGAAATTCTTTTGTTTTTCGTTTTCATTGCACCTATCAATTTCCCAAGTAATATTTATCTCCTAAAATTTGTTTATATTTGAATTATACATTTTTAATTAGAAACTTTGATACTAACATAAGCAGAGAATTTTTTTTGTTGGCAGAGACAATCATTCGTAATTTAAGGTGGCCAAGATCAGAAAGTCAAGATATACCGATTTCTTATGGGCAGACCAATGAGATTATTGATCAATTTTGATGCAATTTCTCATTATTTGACATTTGATGAGTGTCACTTGGAAGTGCATGGTATAAAAACATATGTTAAATAAATAATAGTGATTTATATACATATATATATATAGGAAAATTCGAATTTTAGCTCCACCTTGAAATTCAAAATCTTTAAAAGATTTCCTATTTTTCCTGCGAAGTTGTCCACCTATTTTAAAGAATTACTCTTTTTTAAACTATTTTTAAGAATCATTTCTTTTGGTTACAAATTTCACTACTTGATTAAAAAGCTAATTATTATGCTGAATACTCAACTATTCTGTTCAAGTCATATTTTTTGGTAGAAAATTCAAATACTTTGGTTGAACTACTTTCTTGAAAATTAGTTTTATTGGATAAAGATTTAACTATTTTGTTGAAGATTTGTTTTTGTTCTGGTTCAAAATGATTATTTTTAACAGAAAATTCAAGTATTCCATGTTTGGTTAAAAATTGATCGTTTTTAGTTGAAAATGCATGAATTTGCTGAAAATTAATATGAGTAATAGTTAAAAATTTAACTATTTTGTAAAAAATTCTTCTTGGTAGGTTGGAAATTGTATTATTTTCGTGAAAAAATTTATTTGGTTCATCTATTTTAGTAGAAATTGATTCTTTTTAGTTAAAAATGCAACTGTTTAGTTAAAAGTTAATTTGTGTTGGTTGAGGATTTAACTATTTTATTAAAAAATTATCTTTTATTGCTTGAATTCGACTCTTTTTGATTTAAAATTAAAATCTTTTTTGGTTAAAAAATATGCATTTTATTTAAAATTCGTCGTATTTGATCGAAAATTGAACAATTTGGTAAAAAAATTCAACTGTCTGGTTGAAAACTAATAATCTGTTATTTTTTAGGATTCAACTATTTTGTTAGAAATTAATATTTTTTTAGTTGAAAATTTGTCAATTTACTTTAAAATTAATCTCTTTGGTTAAAAATTCTGTTATTTTTTTCTGTTTGAAACAATTTTTTGTAATGACAATGTAACTTATTCATCTTGGTTGAAAATGGATCCTTTTTAGTTGAAAATTCAATTACTAGGTTAAAAATTCATATATTTTCATTTTATTAACTGATCATTTATCTTTTTGATTAAAAATTATTAAACTATTTGGTTAAAAATTAATATTTCGTTTAAGTTAAATAAAACATTTTGTTTTGTAGAAAATTCTTCTTTATGCTATGAAAATTAATCTCTATTGATATCATTGTTATCGTTTTTGATTGAACTCAACTGTTTTTGATTTAAAATTAAAATCTCTTTTGCTTGAAATGTCAGCTATTAAATTTTGGTTTAAGAATTCATCTTTATTGGCAAAATATCAACTACGTCTTTGAAAGTTGAAGTAAATATGCTAGAAATGCATTTTTTTATTATTGAAGATTCATCTCTTTGATTAAAAATTTAACTACATATGTTGTTGAAACTTCGTTTATTTCGTGGTTGCGACAACAGCCGTACATAATTTTATCAGGGGTAATCGACGAATCACGTAAGATATACGTAAAATACATAAATTTTCAAAAAAATACTTTAGTTTTCAACTAAAAAAAGTACATTACCACAAAATATTTGAATTTTAATGAGTGACAAAACCTTGATTAAAAAAATTAATTCTTAACGAAAAATGTAATACGTGATATTTCTATCGAAATAAAGATATAAAATTTTAATAAAAAATAGTTTAATTCAAATAAAAAATAAGAGTTTATAAAGAAAGTTAAATTTTCAACCAAGAACAATTTTTCAGTCAATAAAGAAAAAAAACTTACCCAGTGTTCAATTTTCTAATCAAAAAATACAGTTCAATTTTCAGTTTAAAAAATTAACTTACAACTAAACAAAAAATGAATTTTCGATGAAATATAGGTACATTTTCAACCAAAAAATGAATTTTAATCAAATAGTTGAATTTTCAACCCAAAAGATTATTGTTAGCCTAAAGACCAATTCTGAACAAAACAAACCAATTTTACATGAAGAAAAAAAATTTAACTAACAATAAAATATTTAAATTTTCAGAAAGAAAACGAAGTTGTCAGCCAAACACAAAAACAAATTTTTAATAAAATAGTTTTCTATTATAAAATTAAAATTAATTAAAATAGTTTTCTACCAAAGAAATTAATCATTAACAAAAATAGCACAGTTACATTTTCAGTAAAGAATAAATTATCAACTCATACAAATCAATGTTTAAACCAAACAGTTGTTTTTTTAACAACGAAATTTCAATTTAAATCACAAGGGATCAATTTTCAACAAAAAACGTAGTAGTTAATTTTTCAGTTAAAGAGATGAATATTTAACTAAAATTATGAAACTTCAGCCAAAACAAAAATCAATTTTTAAACAAATCGTTGAATATCCAACCCATAAGATTAATTTTTAACAAAAAAATGTAATTTCTATAAAACTAGGTAAATTTGAACCCAAAAAGACGCATTTCAACAAAATAGTTAAATTTTGAACCAAAAAGAATGAACTTTTAACAAATTTGTTGAATTTTTAAACACGATAAGAAAATTAACTTCCAGTTTATCGAAAATTCCCTGATACTGACAGTTTTTATCTGACATTCCTAGACCAGTTTTAAATGTCCTGACTTTCCTTGAATTTTCGGAATTCCAAAACCTGTAGCAACCGTGAGTTTTGCTGGCATGGTTTAGTTTAAAATTTTCAATCTACACAAGGGTTGGGATCCATGGACGGAATTATGATGTAACATATATTCATAAGACGATTTAAAGTTAGAACGAATATGATTTTATTTACATTTGAGCGATGAATACACATTGCTTTTGCCGTCCAATTATCGTAATGCTCTTTACTTGATAGGCGATAAAAAATAAATGGCAATGCATTAGTTATACGTGTAATTAATGAACGAATCACATAGGTATTTTTCATTTTGCGAATGCGCGAGCGTAAAAATGACAAGTGTTTCACGACTGCAACGAATTAATGATAATGAAAGAACGAGTGATTCAGCGATTGTGTATCTATTTACAAATTGTGTCTCGAATTACAACTTAAACTACACGTTCACAATTTCGAGGAAGTAACACGGTCCAGTTAAATTATGCAAACTTCACCTACTGCTAATCATAAGCTTAAGGCTAACGGACTACTTCTCTACCTGTAAGTGCCTTGCAAAAGATTCACCTGTCGTCTCTAAAACGAAGAAAAACTTCAAATTGTCGCCAGGAAAATCCCTTGCAGTAGATCGTGGATGAGAATCAAAATTCATGAAAATAAATAAATCGTGATTGCAACATAATGCGTGTGATGTCAGTGGAAGACGATATCGAGTTTTAACGGCGGTAGAACTTCATTTCTGTCTATTCCTGGTGTCCAGAGATACAAGTATTTTTTGTTCTAAAAATCCACGTTTTCCTATTTATTATTGATTTATTACTTTTTTTTTAACTAACTACGATAGCATTATTATATCGTATTATACTGTTTCTGTTTCGCTTCTGTCGCATATTGGATTTCGTCAGAGAATTAAAACATAGCTTACAAACTATCGCCAAAGACGATCGCCTTAATAAATTAGTTTCCTCGTTCTTAATATTTACATATTAGGATTCAATTTCAAGTAAATTTGACCTCACAACTGATATTTTCGAAGAATTTAAAATTAAAATTTGAACTTGGACTCATACAACCTAAAAATAATTCGATCTAGCAAAGAAGCCAAACAGAAACTGACGACTGAAGATTTAATTCAATCGCGTTTCCTGTATCCCCGACACTCGAAAAAGTTCGAGAATTCGACCCAGAGTGTCGAACCCACATTTTCTAAAAGTCGAGGGTAAAACATACTTCTACAATCTGTTCCAAATAATTATCAGAATACTGTAATATCGGCCTCAATTCAACGTAAATCTAATATAGATAATAAAAAAATTGAAGCTCACTCTTATGTACACTAACATTGGAAGCAACTTCCAATAATACAATATTCAATAGACATTGTAAAATAGATTGTAAAATATATTATAAAACAGGTTCTAGAATATATTATAAAGTAGAATGACGCTATTTTTCGATAGCATCAGAATAAAACTTGGTGATAAAATTTGTACAATTGCAGGGTGGCCGTTTTAGTCAAGGGAAAACTTTCACAGTCATTTCCCGTTTAATTCCCGGTTCACAAACATTTTTCCCGATCATTGAAATTAAAAAATTCGAACTCTAATCTGAAATTTTGTTCACCTGAAGTAACCAAAGCTTAACTGCAAATTAAAGCACCCAAAGTGGAACTTTTTCAATTTAAAACTTTTTAAATCGAAGCTTGAAAAATTCGTCAACTCAGAATTTTTTAATTCAAACGTTCAATAATTAGCATGCTATAATTTTTTATCTAAACTGAAGAAGGAAGCAACAAATAAATTATAAATGTTCAAAATTTTATTCTAAGCATTTCAAGTTACTTAATTTTTTTTAAATAGAGCAATTACCATTGTATCGTTCAAATTAAAAAGCACAGTTTAGCACTTTAAAAGTTTAAACAATTCAAGGTTGTTTCAAACAGTTCAGTTTCAAATTGCTTAGTTTTGAATAATTGATTTATAATTGCTCATGTTGAATGAATAGCCAAATATTGATGATTATTCAAAAATTATTCTGTTTTAATTTAAAAATTTCAAATTGAATGGTTACATTAAAATATAATTATCAAAATAAAATATTTCCAAAAAATAACAATTTTCGACATTTGAAATTACAGAACAAACTACAACTACCACAAATTTTTAAAAAAATTACAAAATATTTTTAAAAACTAGATTTAAAATACCCTAAAATTGCGTACGCTGTTTTCAATTTCAAATTGCATGCATATCAAATAAAATATTATTTCAATGGATAAAAATATCCCAGTTTCGTTAAATTTCACTTTCGGAATATTTAACTTCCGTTAATAAACATTAATATTAGTTTCACGTTTTTTTTTTGGTAAATTGAAATTTGTATTTTTTGACTATTTTTAGTGGGTATTACGCAACAATTGGAATTTTGCTTTTTTGATGAAATCATGCCATCTTATCTACAAATTTTAAATTATTTACAATTTAAAAATATTTTAAAAAGTTTCAATCGGACGTTAAAATTTGATTAACTAATAAGTCTTTCGAATTGGAACAGTTCAATTTTGAACTTAAAAATCTCTAAATTGTTTAAATTTCAACAGATTCAGAATCGTTTTGTAAAGTCAATTACTGTTCAATTTTAAATATTTTAACTATAGCTCAATTTTAAAAATCATTAATAAAATTATAATGCTCATTGTAAGCTGAATGATTCCATAATTTAAAAAGTTAAGAATTAAATTTAACTTACAAAAAAAGTTGAAAACGAACTGATTTAAAATTGCATCTATATCATATAATATAAAACTCGTCATATTTCAAGCGATTAGATAGATTTCTATTCTAGAAATTAGTAAAATTCCTGGTCAAAAAATAAATTCACTTTCACTTGCCGGTTTTTTGCCGGTCTCAAAAAGTTCCCGGTCCTGTGGCCACCTTGAATTAAAATTTGTAAAATTAAATCATAACTGAATTCGGCACTCTGACTCTTAAGCTCTCTGAATACGTATTTATATTCAAGAAGAATGCGATGATCAACGAATTAGACAAGTGGCGCAAATACGCTGAGGTCCGATGCA
Organism: Druon quercuslanigerum; assembly: GCA_010014905.2. Classification (NCBI taxonomy): domain Eukaryota; kingdom Metazoa; phylum Arthropoda; class Insecta; order Hymenoptera; family Cynipidae; genus Druon; species Druon quercuslanigerum. The sequence goes on from JAAAKG020052334.1 coordinate 16,262, forward strand.
GTCGTCGTGGCAAAAAGCGCCGCATTGCCGACAAATGACCATCGCCCCTCGCATATTGCATTCCCAGGGAGGTGGAGGATCACCTCCCATTATGATACCAGGAGCTCCAGGTTCGGCGCCCCCGCCTCCTCGACCGTCGAGTGCCCCTCTGGCTTTTAGGGTAACCGCTTGATGAGATCCTTCACCAGCACTAGCTGGCCTTCCTCGCACCAGGTGCACGCCTACTCCCATACCTGCAATTTGCGGTGGTAAAGGTGGCGCTGAAGAGGCACGTGGGGCACCATCTCCTACGCCCGTTCTTTGCACGAGAATGTATTGTCCGAGGCCTCCGTTTCCATTCGTTCCTATTTGGGTCACTGCGTTGCTCTCCGTTACCTGGAAAAATTGCATTCCGATTTGAACTAGGTAAAGCAAATTAATTATTAACAAATTATTTATTTATTAATAGAATCAGAGCACAGGATGCTGTAAAAAAGGGAAATACATCACTAGCCAAAATTTTGCTTTTATCTCTTTTTTGATGACAAGTTAAGTTCTCTGTATTTTAATTTAAAAATTTTTCGCTGTCGTGGATTAAATCCTCTCAAAATTGTGAATGAAATGAGTCCAGGATGATCCCAATTTGTTGTACTATTGCAAAATAGTGTCAATTTCAATGTTTTTTTCAAATTTCAAATTTTAAACTTCCGTAATAAATCAACAATTAAAATAAAAAAAGTGAATTTTAGAGCCTAATCTAATTTTATATGACAGTTAATCCGGATATTATTGACTTCTTAAACTAAGAAAGGTACATTTTTAAACAAAAATTAAATAGTTAAGCTTTTCAAAACAAATGTTTATTTATAAAAACCGAGTTTTCCACAAAATAGTTGATTTTTTACTAAATTATTGAACTTTCGAGACAAAATGAGGAACTTTCTGTACGAAACAGATGAATTATCAAATCAAAAATATGAATTTTTTATTAAAATGTTAATTTTATACCAAAAAATCGAATTCCCAACAAAATACAAGAACTCTCAAACCAAAAGTTATGTTTTCAACTACCAAAGTAATTTTTCAACCAAAGAGATGAATTTTTAGGAAAGAAGTTCAACTTTACACCGTAGTTGTTAAATTTTTACCCAAAAAGATTTATTTGTAAACATAAAGATTGATTTTCTGCCGAAAAAAAGAAATTTTAACAAAATTCAAGAATTCGGTACCAAAAAGTTAATTCTTGAACTAAAAACATAAATTTTTAAACAAAAAGATTAATTTTCTACCAAAGACATTCATTATCAAGAAACGTACAAAAAGCGTTACCATATGTACTTTTAGAAAAAAATGCTCTACTTTCTAAAAGGTGTAACGTTACTTTGAAAATCAGAATACATAAATAAATAAATAAATAAATATATATATATATATATTTTTTTTTGTGAGGGAATTTTATATAAACTTTATGATTATATGTTTCATATATTAAAATTTACACTATTTTTACAATATCTGTTTTAAAATACACAAATTGTTTTCATCTTGGTAGTGTAGAATGATTTTCTCTTGACACTTAGTGAACACAGAGGGGAGGGAGCAGACTACACAGCTCAAAATGCTCTTTATGCAGGGGAAACATGGTGACTTTTTACAAAAATAAGGAAAAAAATTCTTTCAAACCAAATTCATGTAGGTAGTTTAAGTTTCAACCAAAAAATATTTATTTTCAAACCAAAAACAATAATTAAAAAATATTTATTCAGAAAACATATGATTTTTAAACCTGAAAAAGATTAATGTTGAACCAATTAGTCGAATTTTCTATCAAACAGTTGTCTTAACAACCAAATAGTTGAACCAGAAAGATGATTTTTGACAAAACAGTTAAATTTAGAAAAACCGAACATATAGGTATTTTTAACAGAATAGTTGAATTTACTACCAAAATAGTTGTTTTTTTAACAAATGCATGAAAATAACTAATAACCAATGAGATAATTTTTTCAGAAAACAGAAAGGTTTTGGCTGACTCTTTCCTTTTTTCTCCCTCTTTTATATATA
>JAAAKG020052345.1:0-18304 GCA_010014905.2 Druon quercuslanigerum
TTTTGCTTCTTTAGTTCTTTAAAATCGAAAACTTTCGAAAAATATGGAAGGGGGCTCGTCTTAGGCAACTTTCCCCTGCCAAAGGATTTTTTAAAGATTTTATGATATTTAAAAAATTTCAAGATATTTTCAAAAGCTTAAAAAAATTTCAAGGAATTTCAAAAGATTTCAAAAATTTTTAAATTTGTTAGGTTAGTTTGAATAATTACATAGAATTTTCAAGAAATTTTAAGCTTTACAAAGTTCCAAGTGGTTTCAAACGATCTCAAAGCATTTCTTTAATAAATATCAAGGGATTTAAAAAGATTGCAAGGTTTTTGAAATATTTTAGGATTATTTTCAAAGATTCCAAGCAATTTTTAATTTACTTCCATAATTTGAAGGTATTTCAAAAGATTTGTTATATTTTAGGGTATTTGAAAGAATTCCAAGGAATTTGTAAGAGCTTTCAATAATTTCCAAGTATTTTCAAGAATTTCATGATGTCAAGAGATTTTTAATTTTTTATTATTTTAAAGAGTTTTTAAATACTTTTTTCAATTCATTTGGAAATCACCCTGAAATCTTTTTATTTTTTCTGAATTCCTTTCAGTTCTTTGGAATTTCCTTCAATTTTTAGAACTCACTTGAATTCTTTTAAATTAACTCAATTCATTGCAAAATAAAAAAATTTGTTTAATTCATCCTGAAGCCTTTTAAACTAATATTAGATTCTTAGACATTTAATCAAATTCTTTTGCATTCTATTTAATTTTTCTTAACTCATTTAAAACTTACTAATTTAAATTAATTTATTCATATTTTTGAATTGTTTTCTATTTACTCTAATTTGTAATGAAATTTATTAAACATTAATGTCACTGAGGCAAATAAATTTTTTTGTGCATTTTTTTCAATTCATTTTAATTTTTTTGAGTTGAAACTTGAACTTTTTTTAAGTCTTATGAATTTGTGCAAATTCACTTAAAATTCTCATCGAAGTCTTTTAAATTCTAAAGAACATTCGTCATTTTTAGGCACTTTTTAGGTTAAAAATTAGTACTTTTTTTGGCCTAAAGAGAGAACTTTTTCACTTTTTTAAGTAAATTAGGCTGTGGTAGTCCTCAGAATAATAAATTAAAAATTCATACATTTAAATATCATTTGTTCAATTATAAAAGATTTTGGTTTAAAAACGTTACAAGATTATTTTTCTTGCTATTTTGTTAATTAAATATCAATTACTTGTTTGTAATTTTTTTACGACTTTGAAGTGGCCATAAGTGTGTAATTTTAATAGGTGACAGTTGCTCCCAGTTGCACCCAGCGGTGGTACTTTAATCTTTTTTTTTATTAAATATACATAGAAAAATCCACTAATAATTACATTTCGCAGTGCTATGATTGGACACTTCTAAGACATTTTATAATTATTTAAAAATTTATGTAAAACATTACATTTTTCACATAGCTCTTTAATATAATCTATTTATTTTATTCTGAAAAGACATTGCCACCAGTATAATTATATAAAACATTCTAATACACAAACTTCGCATTTTATTTTTGGTTAATTATAATTAGGATTATTTAACTCAGAAGTAATATGCATTTCTTATAAATTTAACAACAAATGTCGATTTTACTATTTTCAATATATAAACTCAATTTTTTAAAAGGAAGTTTTAAAGGAAGAATGTTAATTAGCAATAACTCTTTAAACTTTTTTGTCGTTACTTTGAGAATATTTTCCTTCTTATTAGTGGATTTTTAATTTTACTGTAAATTCAAAGTGAAACTGTAAATTCAATAACAGTGTCCAAGCTTCGTAGAAAGTGTCTTGATTCCAACGGAACATTAGCACAGTCCGGCTGGCCCGATTCCCTAAATACCCATCCGACAAAATCATCTTATAATTTATAACTGCAATAGGTCCCTATTAACACAAAGATGATACTATCTATGATAATTAAATGATTATAAGGATGCTAAAATGCACCTAAATAAATATTGAGATCCATAATTCAACCTACCCAAATTTTATTCAAACCATGAACCTAAAATATGTAATAAGATTCATATTAAGATCCATTATGTCAGAGTAAGTCTTAGATAAAAATCTTTCAAGCAATTTAAGTTAATTGATGAGGAAAGAATACAAACGTTCTTTTAAATAATTAACATTTAAAATCCTAAAGAAGCTTTTATTTCGTTAAACAGTCTAATAAAAATAAATTTCACCTAAATTTCCCTCGGCTTGATTACCAGCCAAAGAGTTTTCAATTTCTACCATTACATCCTCTTTTTTCCATTCAGTGATTCGTAAATACAATAATTATTGACTTTCATTATCGACGTGTCCTATTTTTTTTCCTTCCGCCTTCGTTTCCGTTCAATACATCGGAAACTGCTATTTTCTCACTTTCTACTGAGATCATCGTTCCCTGTCAATGTGTAGTCACTGCTTTCGTTGACATCTCATTTTTTCCTTTAATACTTTCTTTTAGATCAAATATGCGCATCATTGATTCGATCTCGCGTAAGAAGTACTAGTGCAAAGACTCCTGTGATATTCTAGGAAAAAATTTATTGTGCTGACGTTCGGTTCAAACAACCGTTAAAATTGCGCCAAAGTAATGCGAATGTGGAAACCAACATGCGAGGCTTTTCTTTGTTTTAGACGCACGGAGTTAGAAATAATTAATTTTTTCTGACTTTATTAATTTAATAATAATTCTTACAGTTATATGTACAAATGTAGCAGAGGGCAATAAACTCTTGCGGAGTGATTCCAATTTTGATTTAAAAGAGATTTTTATATATATATATAGTTAATTATATGTACGAAGTACGGTGCTTGATGAAAGTTTGTTAGTAGAAGAGTGAAGAATAAGATTGAGATTGCAACAATGTTAAATTCGTCGTCGAGTCAGAAATCAATAGCACAGAATATACAACGTATTGTAAAAGAGAAATGCCCAAAAACCTGAAAATGGCCCAATGGCTATTATACATATCTGTCAAATATATGCATCTACTGTAGGTAGGATGCCCCAAAGAAATGGAACACCTGAATCCTTTCACTGAAGAATCATTAAAAAAAATGTTTCCGTAGTCCAAGAATCCCAAGCAGTTCAAATTGATATGTGGTGAAAGTAAAAATTCATTGTGATTTCAAAAAATTCGTGCAAAATGCAAGAATTAGACAATCGTTTCACTTGCGAATGAAAATAACAAGTGAAGATAAATTAGTACTCTCATTATTAAGATCAATGACAGTATTAAAAGAAACTTTTTTTTACCTTCAGTTAAATGATTACGAGTGTGGTTTCTTTAGGCTATCCTTTAATGGTTGAGTAATCAGAAAGAAAATGCTCATACCTAGTGTGGATCACCATAAAAAATTACAAAAAATATATTCGACTCGTAATTGGACAGTCAATTTATAATTATTTCATCGGTCTATAATTACTTATTATACAATTTAATGTTGTAACTGGTCCTTGATCCACTATAATAGGTTTTTGTCATCCTTTCTGACACATAGGCCTGTTTATCAAACCTGATGCATCTATGTAAATATATCGTTTACGCCAACTTATTAGTAGAGTATGAATACTGAAAAGAGTTGCTAGATATTATCAGTACTGAAAGAAAAAGAGCGTCTATTACAGATACGGAGTTATAGAAAGAAATAGGACTTATAGTTTGATTGTGTTATTCAGTACTTATTTACAGAAGTAGGAAAAACCAGACTTTCAAGAATTAAGTTGATTGAAAAAACGAATTCATTCAAGAATAAATAAAAAAAGGATTTTTGTATGGTTCAGTGTCTTTATAATGACTACTTATATACGTGGTGAATTTCAGAGAAAGAAGGGCTATGACCTACTTTAGAAAATTGAACTACATAATATCTTTAAATTGGGCCTGAACGATTCTCTGAATTATTACGGAAGACTTGTAAAAATATTTTATTTTCCACCTTGATATTGTAATAAAAAAGACCGAATATAAGATTATAGGTATTATTATTTTATACCATGTTTTAAATTTCAGATGTGAACAACGTAATAATAGTAATTGACCTTAAGAATCTTGAAACGGGACAAATTGGAGAGTTAAAGTTAAAGAACTAAACGAAATAAAAAAAATATATTGCTTTATTAGCGTTCACTTTTCCCCTTCACAACTTTGGGACTCAGTAATTATAGTGATAGGAGATAATCATTTATGGCTTAACAAAAAGCGGTTTCTTCCAAACCATCCAAGTGAACAATTATTATTACTGTCATCAAATTTTCAGAATATGGTATTATTTATTCTACTAACTTGACTTTGATTTAAAAACTCTTGTTATTTTAAATCTCAAATGAACTGACCTAGATTTAGTGAAAATGGTCCTGAAATAAGATCTCTGACAAAAATAGTTTTTTTTTATGATTTGAAGAATCAAAATATCATTGCTCATGATGTTATTTCATACAAAAAACGTTATTTTTAATGAAAAAAAATTTTCATCCAACCAAGCAAATGAAAAATCTAGTTAAGTCAACTATATATTTAGTTGTCCATGTATTAACTATATTATATGACTGAATCAATAACAAATATTTTGATTCAAACAAATAATGTTAATAATTAACGGCTTATCTTATTCAAGGAAAAAATTCTCTAAAACTCTGTTCTCAATTTTGAATGTAAATTTTCCCATGTCTGAAATCGTTTAAAAATTGTTAAAATAAAACATAAAAAACTTTATTTGAAGAATTTTGACTTATTATGAAAATTGGGAATAGTAGATTTGCAGACAATGCTTTCGTCGAAAAAAGTTATGATTTATTCAATTTCAACCATGTTGAAAAAATTAATAATAGTTTACAGTAAGAAACAATGTATATACACAAACTATTCTTAAAATAATGATTTTTTCGAATGTTTTAAACTTTTTTCATGAGAAATAATGTTTCTTCTTTCATAATATAACACTAACTTGAAAATCATAAAAAACTGTTTAATGTCAAGAAACCTAATTTTTGGCACAACTAACTTAACGTAATGTAATAATATTCGTATGAAATAATCAAGAAATAACTTGCATATTATAACAATATTTTTAATTTGTCAAAAAGAATTTACAATCTCGTCAATAAATTACTGAAATATAATACGTTTTTTTATATTCTGTTATGAAAAGGTGGAAAATAAATAACATTATTTCATTATTAATATATTATACTTCTGTTTATATTGTATTTATTTTTTTTGCAATAAGATGTAATTCAACTTTATACATACACACACGGGTAACTAAAATAATTATTAAATATTCTGTATATTGTACACTTGATGGTTTGCGACAATGAAATTGGTGCAGTTGCCAAATGATTATTAAGATTATATCCAAAAATGAATATAAAATTATCCAGTCAATTGATTGGATTAATAAATGACTTATGAGTCATCTAACAGTAATTAAACTTTATTTTGTTTTGCAAAATTTACCATCTCACACGGGTTTTATATGATCTTATAACATTTTATTATAAGATTTTAAAAAATTCTAAAATTAAAATTCATTAAAAATAAAATAGAACAGAATATAATAAGAGAAGAAATATAATTTATAACATAAAATAATATAACAAAAAAACAGAATATTCTTCATAAAAATTTGATGCCTTCATTTCAAAGAATTTTTGAGTTAAGTTTTAAGTAAGTTGTAGATATAGAAATTTGAAACAATCTCTATGTTGACTTTAAAGAAATAGTTAATATTTTAATTATTGTAACTTCTACTTTTTATATGTAATAAATTTTCAAAGTACAGAAATGGTTGAAAACAATTTTTGTCAAATTATGCCATAAAACTTGAAAATGCAGACTATCGCTCAAAAAATTTTACTACACATTATGAGTCTTTTTTTTAATTTGGTAAAATAACACAATATTAAAAATTCTAGTATAATAAACACATGATTTTTTAAAGAAGATATTTTCACAAGTATTATGTTCCTAGTTCAGACTCCTACAGTCAGAGTTACCTAATAATTTACAAAAATGTTGTAAAGAAACCCCACAAGAATATTAGACAATTTTAATTACTTCTTAAGTTATGGGGTATTGTAAAAACATTGTGATTTTAACTGTTCCATAAAAAATAAGTGAAGAATTCCCAAAATTAGGGTGGCATTTATTTTTCAAAATCAAATTTTTAAATCTCACCTCTTAAACGTGAAAATTTGATAATAGCATAACTGATAATAACATAACTGATAATAGATTCTCTTTTTCAGAACTCGTCATGAAATAAGAATCAGCTAATAGTATTTAATATTCTAAAATTTCAGTACCCTCTTATGGGACCCTATAAGCGTTTTTTTAGTTAGTACCATATTTTCGCGCTTAAATCACACATTAAGTAGAAGCTGCCCTTTTCTCATATTAAATTAATTTAATTTATTAATTAATTTGGATATCATTTTTTTTGCAAATTCCAATAAAGCTTGCGGATGAGAGCGAAAAAATATGTTCGTGAAAATATGGACCACCCTAATTGACACTACTTACCAGTAGTGTAACTCAAATGTATATCTAAAAACATACTTTTCATTTTCTTCATTGTGCAATTTAGATGAAACTTTATCATAAGTAAAATCAGTAATATTAGTTTTTAAATAATATTTTCAATGAAAAAATACGAATTTTAATTTTGCGATGAAAGTTCTGCTAAAGAAGAGTTTGAAACTTTTGCAATTGCTAAATTTGGAATGAAATTAGGGTAAACGTCAGCGGCAAACCATCAAGGACGTCTCAAAAATGGAATAATTAAAGTTCTAGATCTGTCAGATTGGTCAATAAGTAACTTGTCATACGTACCAACGACGACGAATAGAAACAACGTCGTAGCAATCTTCATCTTTGGCAATCCAGTTTAAAAAATTTCAGATATTGTCAGACAGCCGGTCTGACTGAAATGAAATTTTCGTTTCGAAAATCGATTCAAAACTGGACCCTTTAAAATAAAACAGTCCCAAAACAGGCTTCAGTAAAGAGACACCTGTTTGAAGGGTGGACCACTTTTATCTATTGTCACTCATTCATTAAAAAAGACAAGAAAAATAGAGAAAAACTAGTATTCATTTATGTAAATAAAATATGTAAACTGCAGAGCTCGAAATTATACACGCGACCGGCTGCTTGTGCTCGCGGTTACTAATAGGTAACCATGATAGGTGCCCGACGAAGAAAAGCATGCCTGGCCACTTTCAGATCAGAGCAGTTGAGAAGAGACAAGGTGGAACGGTGAAGCCCCACTAGGCCCAATGAGGCCCCTCTCTGGGGACCAGCGATGCGGACGCTTCGGGCCTGATACGTGCTGCGACGTGACCAACGCCGTGATTGTAAAATGTAAGTTAAAGCGAGTCACGAGGGTAAGAGGTGCTACTGACCCACTCACATGAAACGATAACGGGAACGCACAGTGAGCGCGGAAATAAGAAACAAATATTGTTCCGAGTCCCTATCGAGCAAGAATCGACCGATCGATCTAGGAGTCTCGCTGGATTCTTTGAAATTCAATCCAGTTTAAAATATCACATTTTTTGCAACTGATCAAAGCTTGTTCTAAGAAATTTTTGATACTAACGTAAACTGGGGCTAACAAGGGGGACTACACCGGTCGGAATTTTGTTTGAATTAATTCCGTGTGAAAAAATGTAATAGCAGGCTAGTTTCAGGTCTGGCCCAGGCCTGGTTTTATCTAGCCTGTCTAGTCTGGAAGATCTGATCTGGCTCAGGTCTGAATTTATCTAAACCATCTAGACTGGAAGGTATCTTATGGCCCAGGGCTGGCGCTTTTCAGCTGCCCATGAGTAGTAAAAGTTAATTGCGGTCTGGAACGTCTGTTCTGGTTTATATTTGGTGCACTTGTGGCCAGCCCAGGCCAGACCATCTGGTCAGCGTCATGACTGGAAACCAGATAGTTTGGTCTCGGCCCGGTTCGGGCCAGAGGATCTTTCCACACGGGATACTCCTCTCAGAAATGGGTCATTACCAAACTTGTAATATGATAAAGTAATAAGATGTGATTTTCAGTCATTTTCGAGAAGAACAGCTTTAATAAAAATTCACACACGCCACATGGACCATGATGGGATTCTTTCAGCTCCTGCTTAGGATTAAGGTAAATTTCAGTAAATGTATGTTATCAATATAAATGCGACTTTTTTCTGTACTAAAAAAAAAACCTGGCAAAAGTTGTAGTATTCTATTAGGATTGTCAGTGTTTTTTATTCTGCAGATTTTTTTGATCTCACTTTCAGCCACCACAGAGGAATTAAATCTTTGCGATTTTTTTCAAATTAGAAAAATTGTCTATATGTAGACAGTATTTCCAACATTTTATGTGTAAGATAAGATAAGATAAGAAATAATAATACATATAACATAATATTTTAGAAAGAATCCTTTGTTATCAAGTTAGCATTTTTTGTAATATCAACAAAAATATTACATTTTTTCGGATTCGGTTGATGTAGCACTTATTTCAAACTTTAAAAAAATATCTAGCGCATATTTCTTCTCGTTTCGTTTACAGAAACTTATCTTTATTCTTCTAAATTAAAAAAAAGATACAACTTAATGAGATACATTTTGCATTATTTGACTATTTCTAATTGGCCTAAGAACTAGGTAAAAAAATGTTTCAACTTTTACACCTACCTTAAAACAAATTTTGTTCCTGTTTCCTGTTTTATTTGTTTGAATTATTACATAGTATAAAATGTGCTGTAAGATTTCTTGAATCTACCCCCCCCCCCCACGTAATAAGACAATACCAGCTCATCTTAAACACTCTCTCATCCCTAAAAGTTTTATGTAATATATGGACGATGCCATAGACAAGGCGGTAAAATACCGAGCATATCACTGGAAAATCTGGGCTCGATTCCTGCTGCCTACATTTTTTGACAAGTTTTTTTATTATAATTGACTATTGAATTGATCTTAATCAAGCTCTAATTTCAAAATATATGAATATTTAGTTTATTCTCATTATATTGTTTTATATATTCTTTTTTTATGTCATTTAAAAATAATAATAATAAAAAGAAAAATTTATAGTTGAATGAATAAAAGTAAGAATTTAAAAAAAAAATTTTGTTTGGAGTAAAAGCGGTAGAAGTTTGAACAAAAAACTAATTTTTTATATGAAAAAGATTAAAAATTATGATTTTAGCTTAAAGTAAAATAATTTAATAGTCATTTGCTATAATAAAAATGTTAATGAAAAAAAACTTGGGAAAAAATGCAAGCGGTAGGAATCGAGCCCAAACTTTCCAGTTAAAAATTTAGAGCGTTACAGCCTGATCTGACCGGGACTGGAAACTCTCTTGCATCGCGGTCCATGTAACATGCGTGGATTTTTTACAGCAGTTTTTCCTGAGAATGTCTAAAAGCGCATTTTATTACTTTAGCATATTACAAGTCTAGTTTTTTTACTATGTTACCTACTAATCATAGTACCTAGCACCCGCCTTCACCCTCCAGTTTTGGGCTTGGTAAGCAAAAAAGGCCTCTTATATTTAAGTTTAAGATCCCAACGTAAACAGGCATCGCCGCATGACGCAACCTGGTGCAACTAATGCGTTGAGAGTGCGGCCCTCATTCTGTTTGTCAAGCTCGACTAAAAACGGCTTCTCTCTCTCTGTCCTGAGGCTCCTCTCATCATGAAATTGCCAAGGACATCAATTCTACGAATATCGTAAGTCCGACGTTACTAATTCCAGATTCCAGTATATTACAATACAAAGGACCAGTTTGTAAAAATTATTAATGAGCTTTAGGTAAATAGTGTTTAATAATTATTATTCTTCCTGCATAAGGACATAAAGCGCAATTTTTACGATTATTTAAAAAAAAAAATTTTTAAAAGCTTTTTAATGTAGCCAAAAAAGTAAAAAAGTAATCAAATGAATTTGAAATCTGATAGAGATCAAGAATCAGTATCGTATCGAGATATGGGTTCTAGTCATTCTCTGATCAAAAAATAAAATTGTAAAAAGAAAAGTTGATTTTTCTGTCATAAAAGATCAATTTTTAATAAAACAGTTAAACTTTCTACCAAAAATATGATTTTGACAAATAAGTGTTCTTTTTAAGAAAACGTCTGCAACAAAAAATGAAAAACGTTAATTTACGATTAACAAAATAATTTACAGCAACAAACAAATTATCCATCAACTAAATTCAAGAAAAATGCGACTTTTCAACCAAATGTATGAACCCTTAACCCAGCAGACGACTTTTTAACAAAATAGTTGAGTTTTCAAACTAAAAAGTCGTTTTATTAGGAAACAGTTAACTTTCAAACCGGAAAAGAAGAATTAGTAAAAAGAAAGTTAATAATTAATGAAGAAAGATTAACTTTGTGCGAAATAGTTGATTTTTCAACTAAAAAATATCAATTCCCAACCCAAAATGGAATCGTTAAGTTTTAAAAGTGTGTTTTAACTCAATCCAGAAAAAAACAACATATTTTGTGCACATTTTCAAAATATTCTAAATTGAGCAAAATATTTTGTTTTGAATTTTACATTCTTTAATATTGTTCATCAGTAAAAACTGTACGTTTAGAAAATTTGCCAAAAATTGAAAAAATACAACATTTTTTTAAACTTCTAATTTAAAACAGAAAACATGAAATATTAACAGATTTCAAAATTTGTTTCTTCACTTTTTTCGGAAGTCAAACCACAAATTTGCTCTCCCTCAGCTGGAACGATTCGATTAATTATAGCATTTTTGCCTGTCCTTATTGCATATAACTGGTATTTTTATTTCAATTTACAGTTGCACAATTTTTAAGCCTTTCAAATACAAAATTTTCATTTGAAAGGCATTGAGTTTCAAATGCTCTAATTGTAACATTTACAAATAAAAAATAATTCAAGTTTGAATGTTACAAAATGGTTTAATATTTAAGGCGTAAATTTCCGAAAATCAAGTTTTTACGATGGCGTCTGTTTGTCTGTCTGTCCGTGCGTAAACACGACAACTCTCGAAAAAATGAACGGATCAGATCGATCTTTGGCACTCGTTTTTTAGTTCCTAAAAGAAAGGACGAGTTCGTTAACCAGCCATTTTGATTAAAAATTCAAAAAGTGATCGGATTTTGAAAGTTTTTGAGAAACTTTTTTTCTGAACTTGAAAATTCTCTGTGCAGATATTTATAGAATTAAAAAAGACGAACAATTTATTCCAATAATTTTCCTGGAAAACCGAAAATTCAAATTTTGATTGCACAAACAATAATCAAAAATCAAAAATTCCATTTTGTAGTCAAACTATGCAGGATACGAGAAAAGATTAATTAACAAAAAATTGTAATTCCAAAAAAAGATCTACAAACTCGTTTATAATCATTTTTTGATAGGATGCGTACTTTTTGTTTTATTCGTGAAAATTAACATTGAAAATTAAGAAAATGAAAATAAAAAATTTGTGGAAAAATTAAATGTTACGAAAAACAAATGATTAAACAAAAAAATTGTTACCCGATAAAGAGCTACAAATTTTGTATGAATCACTTTTTGATAGGATACGTAGTATTGGTTTTAATCATAAAAATGGCAGATTTTTCAAAGTTAAAGTCGCGCAGTATTTTCATATTTAGAAATGATATAAATATTTGTTTTTGCCTGTAATTATCCAATTTTTACGGATTTACAATGAAAGTTGTGCAATTTGGAAATTTTCTAAAATAATCTTATTAAATAACGAAATAGTTGAATTTTGAATGTAGGTGTATAAAATTATCCAATATTAAAGGCTTCAAATGTAATATTATACAATATGACGGAGTGTAAATACCTCAAATTAATCAAATTATTTCAGGGGCACAAAAAAAATGTTTATTTTTAAATACACTGAAAACTTAATTAAAAATACTTTGAATGCCTTTAAATTAAGATTATTGGATTGAGAATGCCTACATTTAAAAATTTCTTCTAATAAAAATTGTAAAATTTTGTACGAATTAAATTCACATTCTTAATGTATTCAAATGTACAAACATTCCCTATAGTACTGCATTCATTGTGACACGCCAATTGATTTTAAAACATAATAAACATAAGTACACAAATATTATGAATTATATTTTTGAAGGATCAAGTTCATTCATAAAAGTAATTTAACAAATAGAACAATAAAAGGAAACACAATTTCGTGATTATTTATTCTTTATTCCTGCAATTTTAAAAATCATTCAGTCATAAAAAATCTACTTAATGCATATTGAACACAACCACTACTCTGAAATTTAATTTTCAGTAAGTAACGTTTCATTTTTCACATTTAATTTTTGACAAGACTAAAAAACAAAAAGAATATCAATTAATGACAAATGTTATCTTTCAAATATCTAACAATAAAGCAGAATCATTAATTCAATCGTATCGTAAAAAATTTCAAAAATAGTTTTATAATTTAATAAATCCGGCTTCAGGTTTAACAAAATAGCAGGCCAATCTAGTTATAAGTAGATTTCGCAAATATTGTGTAAAATAAATAGTAATCATCGATTTGAAGAGATATCATTTGTAAAGTCACAACAAACTATTTATGTACAATACGTAAGAAATAATAATTGTCAAAGTGCTCTCTGGGTCTACTAACAAAAATTCCTTGTATGACTACGTTGAAGCACAAGATATTATCTATATGCTTTATATTCATACTCGTACCGACTAGGAATAAGGCAACATTTGAAATCTGGCAAAAATCGCCCTACTTTCTTCAAGGAGACGCGTTTACAATGTTATTAAAATCTTTCTAATGAATAGTATGAATGAAAGAAGAATTTATAAACAACCAACGAATTAAAAATTTATGAATTTAATTACATTGGAAGTTTAATCTACTCTTCTTGAAATCAATCAAAAATACTGATTCACTCACTAACTGATTCAGTATCCTTAATTGATCAATTTGCAATGATATACGTTACAAGACTTATATTACGTTCACTAAAATACTTGGATCTTACTGGAAGATTTTGGAAGTTCGGTTTTCACTTTCAGACTTCTTCTTCTTCTTTGTATCCTGAAATTAAAATTAATAAGTAAAAAAATATTCACTCAGATAAATAGTAATTTCACAGTGTCTAGTCAAATCCTGGAAAAAATTCCCTGACAATTCCAGGTTTTTTCCAGGTATAATTTTTGGCGAGTTTTTTCATAAACCACGATTTTTTCTTAGTTTCTAGGAATTTAATTAAGTTTACAAGATGTTCTTACATATTTTAGCACGATTAATTAAAAAAATTAAATAATGTTAAAAACATAATTAAACATTTTGTAATTTGTCTCCAAAGTCTATGAATTTGGATAATAATTCGAACAAATTTTTAAGTTATCTACTTATAATAAAAATTCAGCGAATATTTAGGTCAAATAATGTGGGCACTATATTATATTCAATGTAAACCGCCTAAAATTCCCATATTTCCAGTTGAAATTGGTATTTTCAAACAGATAGAATGAATTTTCAGCCAAAAAGATTAATCTCCTAATAAAAATACGATTTTACAACAACAAAAGTTTCTTTTTCAATTGACCGTTTGAATTTGCATCTGAAAAATATTAATTTTAAAAACAAATAGCAGAATTGTGAACCAGAAAAGATCAGTTTTTAACCAAAAATGGAATACTTAAATTTTCAGTTCAAAAATTATTTTCCCACCAAAAAAGAACAGATTTATTTTTAAAACTTTAATTTAATTTTAAACCAAGTAGTTTGATTTTTAACCAAAAAGATAAATTAATTATATTTTTAACAAAAAAGTTGGATTTTGAACTAGAAAACCAATTTTTAACCTCAAAAGTTGAATTTTTAGCTAAATTAGTGACTTTCCAAATGATTAATTTTCATCTGGAATAGATAAATTAAAAAAAGAATTTTCTAACTAAAATGATCAATATTTATTTTTTTACTGGTCTGAAACCGATATTTTTTTGAATATTTATTTTTATTTATAAATTTTGAAAAAATGCTAAAAACATAAAATCTAATTATTTATTATGCTGGTCAAAACCATAAAATCAAAAAATATAAAAATATCTAAATGTATAAGGAATTACGTCGGAATTTAACTTCTAGTAGTGGTGAAGAAATTAATCTCGTCGTTCCGTGGCTTAGTGGGTTCAGAAATAAAAATCAATATTAAAAAAACATTGATTTTAGACCAGTAGAATGAAAAAAATTAACATTAAATTATTGATTAAGTTTTACCTAGTCAAAACCATAACCTTATTTTCAGTAAAAAAAAATAATATTCAATAAAAAAATAAACAACAAAATTTTTAACAAAATAGTTATATAAAATAATATTTATAATTATAGTTATAATAATAATAGTTATAATAAATAATATGTAAAATAAATTCATTAGTACCTTAAACAACATTTACCTTTCCTTTCTTTGCTGTGGCAAGACATGAATCAGACTTAATTTGTACATCTTCCTGATTAGACACTGCAACTTCGCAAACCGTTTGGGTCGTTTCAACATTGTCCAGAACAATTTCAGACTTTTCCGAAACTTTACATTCTCTCTCTGGTCTGTTTTCGCCATTCTCTGGATTCAAATTGCTTATCGACTTGTTTTCATGATTTTCCTTCTCTGTTCCATTCAAATCTGTACTTTTCAAATCTTCACTTAATTGTTTCACTTCCTTTGTTAGCCCATCTTCTATTTTTACTTCACCGTTAACTTCAGTCTTATTTTCGAGAGAAACTTGAATTTCTACTTCAGGAGGTACTTGAATTTGACCATTATCACGATTTACAGACGTTTCCTCCTGTGTATTTTCTTTGGGATTCGATTCCTTTTTTTCTGAATAGATTTCTTTTGAATTAACTTCTGTCTTTGATAAATCCTCTTTCGGAATCTCTACTACAGCAGGTTTTATATCTTCCGCAACTAAGTTTACTTCATTCTCTTTTTCTATTACTTTTTTGTCAGCTGCTTTATCCTCATTTACAGTCTCTGATTTACTAGAAGATGTTTCTTCACTTACTTTCGCTTTTAATGCAATTTCGTCTTTCCCCGTCTTCTCATTGGATTCCTTCTTGACTTCCGTATTCTCATTTCCTTTCTGCACTTCTTGTCTCTTCTTGTCTTTCCTCTTTTTCGATTCCGGTTTACTAGGTGCTTCATCTTTTGGTTTCTCACTTTCACCCTTTATTTTAACTTCCTGCGAGGCCATATCTTCCATCAGCGATTCCTGGGCTTGCGATAAACTTTTCCCGAGTTCTTCAGAGCTTTTCGTAAATTTCTCAATCTGCTCATTAGATTTTGTATCCTCACTAGTATTATTGTGTGCGGCAACTTCTGCAGTTTTTTCCTTCAGCTCAGCGATAAGAGTCGTTCTTTCTTGTTGAAAAGCTTTGCATAATTCTAGAAGAAGCAAACGCTTTCGATTAAGAGCTTCTATTTCAGCGTCTCGTGCTTGTTTATCGGCTGCCATTTCGTACAGGGCTTTGTGACTCTTTTCCCAACGCTGCTTCCATAAGCCTGTTTCCTTCTCTAACTTCTGGATTTTCTTGGACATCTAAATACAAGATAAATAAAAATATAAAAAAATTGTTTATATTGTTAATTTAATTTGAGGGGTGCCACTCGACTTTTGATTTCACACTAGATTTCAAGAGTTAAAAATATTTCCCACATTTTACAAAGATTTGAAGACTTCACAAAGTTTTAATGATTTACATATATTTATATTACAACAATATTACATACATTTCAAAGATTTAAGAAGATTCAAAACGATTTCAAAAACTTTAAAAAGATTTCAATTATTAAAGCAAGTAGTTTAAAAGAGTTTACAAAAGTTTAAGAAAGATTTTTAAAAAATTACTGAAAACAGGGATAATAGGACGATATTTTTTACAAAACAAAGAAATTTCAAGTCGAAACACATTGGATTTGCAACAAAATAGTGGAATTTTCAAAAAAAAGATACATTTAGTACCAAATGATGCATTTTCAACGAAACAGTTAAGTTTTCAAGCTAACACTCGAATGTTTTAGAAAACTGTTGAGTATTAAACCTTAAAATATAAATGTTCAACAAAGAAAAATGATTTTTAGACCAAATAGTTTAATTTTCAACTGCAACAAATAATAATTTTTTACCAAACATAGTATTTAGAACCAAACAGTTGAACTTTCAAGCAAGAGACGACTTCTGAACAAAATACTTGAACTATTAACCGATTAGATGAATTTTCAACCTGCAAAGATGAGTTTTCAACAAAAAACAGTTGCGTTTTTATCCAAATAGTGGAATTTGCAAGCCAGAAAGACGAATTTTTTTAGAATACAGTTGAATTCCCAACCAAAAAGATAATTTTTCAATCAATAGAGTTTTAACCAAATCGTTCAATTTACAAATCAAAATGATAAATTAAAAAAAAAAAAATAGTTCATTCTCGGTAAAAAATAAAATACACTTTCAGACAAAAAAATGATTCTTCACTTAAATAGTTAACTATTTAACCCGAGAGATGGATCTCAACTAAAATGATTGATCCTCATTAGAAAACAAAATTATTAAAGCGATTCAACATTCAAGCGTATAGTTTAATTTTTAATAAAAAATATGAAGTCTGAACCAAAATAATAGTGGATCTTTCAAACAAAAATTATGAGTTCTTAAC
This sequence comes from Druon quercuslanigerum, assembly GCA_010014905.2. NCBI lineage: Eukaryota > Metazoa > Arthropoda > Insecta > Hymenoptera > Cynipidae > Druon > Druon quercuslanigerum. The sequence goes on from JAAAKG020052345.1 coordinate 16,708, forward strand.
AAAAAATATAACAGTTGATATTCAAACCAAACATATTAAAATTTTTGATAATAAACAGTTGAATTCAATCAAAAAATACCAAATTTCAACAAAATATTTGAGATGAACAAAACAGATACATTTTCGAACCAAAAAGATAAAATTTCAACCAAGAAAGATTTTTCAGTTAGGAGAGAAAATAACTTAACCAAATTATTGAATTTTCTAGCAAAAAAGGCGAATTCTCTACAAAACAGTTAAATTTTCAATCCGAAAATATTAATTTTTAACTTAAAATGCAATTTTAAAGCATTATAGTTGAATTTCCTACAAACAAAATTGAACTCAAAAAGACAATTTTTTTTAAAGAAAACAGTTGAATTTTTGAGCCGAAAAGATGAATGTCTTACGAAACCGTTGAATTTTCAACCATAAAATATGAATTATAAATTATAAATTTTGTAACTAAAAATGAAACAGTTAAATTTTGCAGTTACAAAACATAATTTTTAACCCGAAAAATCTGCCCTGTGCCCGAGCATCACGTTGATGAATATTATATTTATTTCTCTACCACGGTCTGGGACGTCTTATTCAGATATTGCAAAATACTTTGCTTATTTTATTTTTTATAATTACTTTAATATTTGTTTTTTTTATTAATTTTATCTACACTGAAAAATATATCATTTCAATAAAATAACATTATTAAAACTCATAATATGCATTAATATTTAAAGAGATGTGTATTCATTATATTGTTTTTATAATTTAAAAAATTGAGCACCCTATAAAAAAACAGGGTTTCAATCACTACTTTACTAAACTTTGTGTCGTTTTTTCAAAAACTGAATTTGTTTATTTTCAAGGTTATTTTTTACGATTTAAACAAAAATACGCATTCTATCTAAAAATATGCATAACAAATTGTTGATATTTTTTGCTTGAACAACTTTTGTTTATTAATTTTTTCCATACTTTGTATTGTTCCCTCAAAAGAATAATTTTTTTGACTGGAAATGTTATTTTTACGATTCAAACAAAAACTAAGAGTTCTATAGAAAAATGATTAATAATAATTTCGTAGCATGTGTCTTTTGTCGGCCGAACTACTTTTGTCGCTTCATTTTTGTTTCTTCTTATCTTATGTCGTATGCCCAAAATATGTATTTAAACAAATTTTTAATATTGTTTTTTACGATTAAAACAAAAGCTGCGCAAAAGTGATTTATAACAAATTTGCAAATATTTTTAGGGAGCACAATTTTTGTCTATTCATATTTTATCGTATCTTAAACAGTTTGGCCGCAAAATGGAATTTTGGATTTTTCATTATTTATTGCGCAATAAAAATTTGAGTTTTCGATTTTACAAGAAAATGAAAAAGTTGTTGGCAAATCCTGTAATCCAGCGACTTGGAAGCTAGTTTTGGTGGTGGGTTGTTTTGGCGCGCTTTCCTCATTTGCGGTTTCTTTAAATTGGGCCTTTAGTTTGTACTTATGATTTTACCGCCTTAATGTATATTCCTAATTCTACTTACTGTCGGCGAGAAAATGATAGGCATCTGCCTTTGAAGCTATACAGCTCAGCCAAAAAAAATCGTAGTGCAACAAAAAAA
>JAAAKG020052356.1:0-18302 GCA_010014905.2 Druon quercuslanigerum
GTCCACGCATTTCTGCATTACATTTTTCGAGTTGGTGCGAGATATTTCGATATTCGATACGTATGATCCTTTTAGAAGTTAAATGAAAAGACCTCAACTAACATAGTGGAATTTTTAGTTAAAAAAATTAATTTATAGTTTATAAAATTGATTTTCAATAACAATTAAATTGGATAACCATCCCAAGAACTGTAGTTCGAACCAAAAAACGTGGACTTTCTACCAAAAGAGATGAGTTTTCAGACCAAAAAGATAAATTTTTATAATTATTAAATTCTGAACCAAAAAGAATGACTTTCTTAAAAAATTGTTTAATTTCCAAGAAAAGAATAACATTTGATCTAGACTCTTCAACTAACCAGTATTAACTTTCAATAAAAGATGAAATGTTTTAAAAAACTTTGAATCGTAGGCTGGGAGAAAAATTCAAATTTTTCTATATTGGGATATAAATCTCTGTGGGTCTGTAAACTATTTTTTTATCTTACAAAAGTGTTTATTTGACTTTACAAAGTTAAAGTATTATTCGAAATTTAATGATTTTCCGTTTAAAGAAATGCAGTAAATTTATTGGAAAGCTCATGTTTTAATAAGCACTTACACCACTCAAAAAAATGTGTGGTTACATTTACCACAAAATCTAGTTAATTCAATCAGATTTCTGGTTACTCTAACCAGGAAAAATAGTAAGGGATTCATTCTTTTTAGCCGGAATTCTGGTTGACTTAACTAACCTTAAATTTTTTGAGTGACGGACACGACTTGGATGTAGCATACCAAATGATTTTAGCAGTTGCTACTCATGAAAATTCATGCCAGACAAATTGATTTTGAGAATCGGATCATTCTGATGCGCAATTTGCTGATCAAATATAGTAATTTAAAATCTGTTTAAAAATGTTGCATATGATTTTGATCTAATTTTAGCATCAAATTGATCAACTGCCATTTACTATGCAACAGCTGATACTAATCCTGTAGTGCGAAAGATACTGGGCCAGTATTTTTTACTAATGTGGGTCCAGTGCACTGAATTCGTAAAAAAAGCGTTCGCTTGGTATCATACACACTACAGACTGAGTACCAGTTGTTGACCATTATGGTGTCAGCAGTGTACCAGTACAGTACTTTGTATAATAGTTTATAATTAATTTTCAATCTGAAACGATCAACTTTCGTAATGCATAATATGTAATGTCAAGACCGTAAAATTTATGAACACGTCTTTTTAACACTTTGCAATAACATAGTGAAACGTATTTGAAATTGTTCACGCTTTTGTTGTGGCTCAGATGTCTGTTGATTCGGCCAGGAGTGAAAGTGTCGAGTACATATGAGAGTAATTGTATTATAATTGGTGTTATAAATTACACCAAATGTACATGTAACGCTTTATTACAGGCATTTTTCGAGTATTAGAACGTATCATAGATCTTGAGTCCATGGCTATTATAATTTCTAATCCTAATTAGACTTCATTTCTCTTCAGGTGCAGACTTTGAAGAAGTCAAAAGCGTTGGAGCTAGGAAATCCTGTAAACTTTGATCCAGCAAAGTAGCATTTTCAAGATTTATAGTTACAAGCTAGAATCAAGAGGTAATTTATTTAAAGTTGCTACATAAGCAGCATGGGAGGAGGTTATCAGATAAAGCCGTGATTCATCACGTCTTCAAATCATAAAACTTATATTTTATGTCTTCAGAAATGTAATATGGATCTGGAATATATACATTTTACAGAATCCTTGAAATAACCTTGACCTTGTGTTGAATCGAGCATTGATTTTAAAAATCGTTACGAATTACGAAACGAGTGCTATGATTTAATGCCATTGTATATTTCATTGACGTTAAATCACGATTCGATTAACTTTCTGCTAAGCGAGAACTTATCGAACATCTTTACGCCTCTCCTGCATTTTCATTTTCATTTTCCTCTTCCTCTTCAACCTATCGTTCTACCTTTTTATGCGTTCCCGAATGCCAACGTGGGTGTACTAGTACGTTTCGCGCGCATTAAAATCGCGTGCTACACGAGGAGCTACACGAGTCAGAGACTTCAGTCACGTTTTCTTTCGACTGGTTTTTCGTTTTAACAAAATTGTGGAAATTATTTGTTTTAAATCTGATCTGAACAGATTTCAATTGACATGCGTCAAAAATTAGCTTCCCTAAGAGACTGAATTTTCATATAAAGGGGCCGTTCATAAATTCCGCTACCAATTTGGGGGAGGGGGGGGGTACGTCAAAAATATGGTCGGTAACAGTACGAGGAGAGAGGAGGAGTATGTGGAAGTAACGCTACGAACTTAGATAACGTTCAGTTCGTTTCCTGTAGATCGATTTTTATCAAGTTTGTAAATTTTTCGAAAGGTGGTCCTGCAATGGTATAGTTCAATAATAAATTAATAACTTAATATTAATATTATAAATCACTAAATAAATTTGAAAATCACTTTCATATTTCAGTCTTCACATACTCTTTCCCCTAATCCCCTATTTCCCCCTGTTTTCAAGAAAGCTTCCCGCTTTCTCGTTATTTCGACTAAATGCAAATTGAATTAATAGAAACAAATACATTAGTTGAAAATTTAATTAGTTTGATGGAAATTCAACACTTTTGTTGCACAGTCATAGTTTTGGTCCAAAATTGAACTACTTGGTTAAAAGTTGAACTACTTTGTTAAAAATTGATTTTTTCTTTGAAGATTCATCTCTGGTTGAAAATTAATCTCTTTAGCAAAAAACCTACAATTCCATTTTTGGTTAAATAATTTATATTTTCAAGTTAAAATTCAACTATTTAGTTGAAAATTATTGTGTTCTGTTGAAAATTCATATTTTTTGTTTATAATGCATTATTCTTGGTGAAGGCAACTGCTTGGTTCAAAATGAATCTGCTTTGATTAAAGAATCCCACTATTTGGTTGAGAATTCTTATTTTTTAGTTGAATTTTACTATTTCCTTTATATTTCATTGAAATATTTTTTAGTTGAAATACCAACTATTACATGCTACGCTGAGAATTCATACATTTTGTTAAAAAAAACTTTGGGTAAACATCCATTATTTTATTTTAAAATTTAACTATTTGGTATAAAATAAAACAATTTTTTTTTAAACTTTAACTTATTTTTTACAAAATTAACTTTCCCTATTTTGAGACTAATTTGGACCGTAAAGTCTGACATATAAATATTTTTAAATATTCTTCATTACCGAAGCCTAATGTTCACCACACAGTTATGATAGGCATATTGGCATCCGAAGTCACTAGAAACACGAAAAACGCAGCATGAAGTGAAATCTGTGTTTAGTTTATGGACGCCCGCTAAGATTCTTCAGTTTTAAGAGTGAAATAAATTAGAAGTAGTTCAATACCAGTGTGCGATCGTTAAGAAAAGATATGTACTTGATAAAAATTAAGATTGACTCAATCTAGATCATCGACCTTCGGGCCAACCTTTTTGTCGGCAGACCTTTTGGTCGCGATTCTTATGGATTCTCTGGGTGCCAGAGAGAACGATCGTTCGACCGGTGGAAGCCAGAGAGCATCCACTCATTTTTTCCTCCGCGGATCGGAAGATGAAGATTGTTGGTTTTGCAACGTGGCCGATGCCCCCAGGGGCGGCGGTGCTTTCTGGGAACGAGTTGGCGTCGGCCTCACCAGGAGCGGTGATTGCGTGGTGATTAGCCTCTAGAGTCTCTTTGGACTGAGAAGACTGAGAAAGTACCGATAAAAGGAGAACTGAATCTGGAACCATTCAAGGTGCAAGTACTCATTGTGCTAAATGTGAGACTCTCTTCAGTCTTTTTGCTTTGAACAAGAAAATAACAAACAAAACCTAGCAAAGGTGCAATCTAATAAATAATAAAGCACGGAACTTTATTGAGTTTCAGATTGGAGCCCGTAAAAATAGCAGGGGAATTACTTTTCTCTAGATACTCACACCCTGTTCTTCCCAACCTCTTTTTAATTATACGTCGCAACGCGAACTTGCGTGTTCTTATTTCAGTCGGCATACGACTACACGCTTTGTTCACCCAGGTATGTGGGACGATATCCACCTTATTCTCCTTCTTCCACTCCTTCTCGTACTTGTGACTTACGTGTGGCGCACAAGTGGAATACGCATTCGAAGCTAGTGTAAGTAAGTGAAGGAGTCCTCTTCGTCCTGCACCTACGGCGGTGCACGATACACGGCGATCTCGATCCTGTGCTTCATAGAAAGACTGAGGTTATGTGCGGTTTGCCACGTTAATACTGTGGTACCCGAGGGTCTGCAAAACAGAGTGCAGAGGCGTAGAAGTTTTCACCTTCCGATAATGGAGGATAAGGATGATTCCCGCACCAGTTCCTGATCTTTTGCGCACGTAACTTTATTATTATAGACCTAGATTCTGAGTTCACTCTAGATTCTGGAGTGAACTCTCAACTGCAAACCAACCCCTAATAAGAAAAAACGGATGAGGACGACTTTGCCTATTCACAGTTTGGCAGGTTGACGTTTAGCTATCGATGTGCAAGGTGCGTCTTAGGTGCAAAGACCGCCTGCACCATCGAAAATCCTCTTAATATGGAACTTTTTGATTTTTCTAGAGAAATCGGTTTACATAATAAGCTTGTAAGACATCCCTCCGCCATTGGAATATGACGTCACGGATGCGCCAGACAGATTAGCGAGTGCGCGCGCGCGCATTTGCATTTTGTCTGGCGCGCTGGACTAGCGGATCGGATAGTGCTTGCCATACTACAAGCACACGGGCGTGAGTTCCGCACACATGGATATCCACATAGGAACCTCACCCATAAACTGTTTGGTCGAGGGTTTTAGGTTGCCAGTTACCAACTGCATAACCCCATACTGCTGCCACTTCTTTTTGTCCGTATTCTCCATCACCATCATCGTTCTCTTCTTCGTCATCTTCTTCTGTTTGTTGCTTATTTTTCTCGCGCTACCTGCATGACCCGCGCCTCTACTCTTCCTCTCCGATTGTAAGAGGCGTACCACACCTCGTGCTGGCAAGCACAAGCAAATACACGTGTGCATGTACGTTGGACGCGTTTATTAGTTGGTAACACGGCGATGTCACCAAGATATGGATCACTGATGTCATTCTGACGTCATCTGTCGTTTATATCCAGTGACAATCTCCCGTTGGCATGATTCGGACAGACACTTACCTGTACCACAGGATCGTGGAATGCACGTGCGATCGAGCGCTACTGACTTCAATGTCATCGATGTTAACGTTGTTTCATTCGGTTTATGGCTTATAGGATGTATGTTGACATTCAAATGCAACATTCTTTTGCTTCCCACCTACGGATTTCGTTCCAATAGCCAAAAAACTGATGCGTTCCAAATTTCAGCCATATCAGTGAATATTTATATCACTCGCAAGCCACTTGAACTTCAAGTAACGTTGAGGAGGGGTAAATATAAAACAATTTGGCTGAAATTTGGCAGGACTTATTTTTTTGTAGATACAACATTTACCCTTTATGAGAGCAAGAGTATTTAAGAAAAAATCTTTGACAATATATTTAAGGGTCCCCCTAATAGTTGAGGTTTGCATACACCAGTCTCTGTGTCCGCTACAGGTCATGCGAACATAGGTCTGGCCCATATTTTATGTTTCGTGCCAGTGGTTTACCCCCTGCGGTCTAATTTGCATGTCTCACCTTGCGAATTTGTATATCTACCACTTGCTTTTCATCCTTTCTGCTGGGAGTTAGTCTGCTAGATGAACATTCTTGTGTGATGGCAACTTAATACGGAGGGCTTAATGCCGACGATTTAGGATCCTATTCCAAATATCAAGACGTCGTTTTCGCAGGGGCATTAATTATTTCTGTCTACTGTTTCACGGGGAGATTCAAACCGCTTAATTTTAAATTTCGCAGACGTTTGATAAATTTGCGAAAATTAAGCTTCTAATCTGATACAGGTGCAAGAATGTGCAAGCTGAGAATTCTTACAAAAACTTGACATGGATAGGGAATGCAAATGGTGCTTTGTCTGGCTGCCTTCTGAACGCGGATTTCCTTTCAATGGAGTTTTCAATCAATCCCGTTTTCCTTGGGATTAATGATATTCTATACGACGTTTTTCATTTCGTGAATGAAAATGACCATATAAGCCAGTTATATACAATTAAATGACCCTAAAATGTAAAGCTGCTAAGCCTCTAAAGGGGAGGCATAAATGTCAAATGTAGACATTTTTTATTAAGACGGAATCTTGAGAAATGAGAAGTTGTGCAAATTTTACGATATTATAACGCCTTCGGAACGATAGTGATAAAAATCTTTGGGTTAGTAATGAAGCAAGTAATTTATTTGCCAGTCGAGGATCACGGGTTGAAAAGGGACTTTCGCGTCTTCCTCAGACTTCCGTTTGAACATTACCGTCTGAACGTGTCGCAGACACAACTATAATTTGCCGTTTGTCGCGCATTCGATTCCAAGAGGAGGCATTTACGAGCGACAGTCACTGGAAGAATCGCGTAAACGGAATTTAAGCTGAAAGGTAACAAGGTACAATCTTAACTCACAAAAATCTCCATCTTCTCTGTATTAATGATGTATATGATTTTTCAGACGACTTTATTTACTATCTGTTCGACACTTTGGTAACTCGAAAATATCCTATGTGGTAAAGCCAATGCCATCCGCCACCTGTTAAATGCTGATCTATATTCTATACAATGTTACAAGCGATGGCTTGTACCCAAAACTTTTATGCTTCTCTAAATAATATAAAATAGATTGAAAAAAGATAAGTTCAGGATGAAAAAAGAAGTGTATGAAAGTATTGACGTCTTCAAAGCGCAACAAGTTTGGATTCAAGGAAATTGAGTTTCAAACCTGAGCCATCTTAATCCGCAAGCGCTTAAAGACTATTTTACATCGGCATTGGCCGATTATAGATTTTATGGTCCCTATAAATCACTCAGTTTTTTGTATTGACAAGTTGCATGCAATAAACCACATTCCACACCCACCCACATTCATTAACAGCTATCTGCTATCATCTTCCGATTCATTTAACGATTACGCCCTGTCAACATCAGATATGATTAGCATTTATTCGCCGATAAAAATAGGCATCGATAAAACCATCAATGGCACAGATACAAAGAGTAGGAGACTACTTTCTTGCAGATAGTATTTTTCAGAAAATAAGTAAGTCCTTCAGATGCGATTAACGTTCTATCCAGTCAAAAGGGCAATGATCATAAAATTACTCTTTCACTCGAAACAAAATGACAATATCTGTCGTCATTCATTGTGCTTAAAACCAACCACACTTTTTATTTTTGTAAATTTCAGTGATAATATAGGGCTTTTGTTTCCTTTAAAGATAAATCAGTCTTCGCTCGTGAATGAAAGGCGATAAATCAAAATGACCATAAAATGCGAGAAACAATATTTGGGTAGTTTTACATAAGCCTTTCTCAACCGGCTTGTAAGTTTACTTTTAAAAAAAAACGTTTTAAGATGGATCTGAAAACACACAAGTCTAGTAAGTGTATATATGCTGATTCTCTGGCACGTTACAGAATCAAGTATACTTAGCCCCGTGTGTGTACAATGTACAAATGCATTCAAAACGATATCAGCAAAGCTTTCAGATGGAAATGCCGCCCAGGACCTTTACGATTTTCTCCCATTGTGAGTGTCAGTACCGCCCCTCATATGAACCGGCGACGATAACGGTCCCGACCATGGGTAATAAAGTTGGTAAAGTTGTCATCGCCACTATGGCCTCGCAGCGAAAGTGCAGCTAATGCCCACTCACTTAATACCGTATACTTCACAGCATTCTTCTGCTTTCAAAAAGTCCTACTTTAAACATGACTCGCGTAAGCCTTCATTTCTTTAAATAGACATTTCACAGAGTCGTAAATTATTATTTTTTCTGCTAAGATAAAGGTATGTCTCAGCCAAGTTCAATATTTTTTTTATTATGAAACCTTCGCGTTACAGACGTCATTGTAGACTTATGAAACCTTCATGTAGATTTCAAAAGGCCTATTTCAAGTAAAATTTAAGGAATTTTTTTCTTCCACGTGAGATCAGTCGCATCACTTCATTAGAATAAATATGGCAGACACTGAATGTGAAAGTAAATTAACTTTTGCGACTTCACGTAGTCGTTAAAGGTGTAAGCATATGTGTGTGCAGATGTGATGCCTGTTTTCGGAAGGCTCGTTAACAAATTTAATATATTGGCGTCTCTTTACAATCACCACATTGAAGTCATTTAATCGTGTGTCACACCGATCATCGAACCGGCTTCGACAATCGCAGTGTATCAAAGTTGTCGGTGGTCAGGCACAATCTCAACTACTCCACCCACGATCCCATGGAATATACGTTGAGAGAACCTCTTTATACGCGCACATGTTTCTCTGTGCTATAGATATTGCAAATCACTTTCGTTTTTCAGTAAGATAAAACGGAGTTTGGGCTATTTCTTAATTACCTAATTTTGTTTCAGACCACACAGTACCTAGGACATCAAAAATAGGGGAAGTACATTATTTACTGTTTATAGGCCATACCAAGTTTTTATATAGTTAAATACATTCACTTCACCAGAAAGAATAAATTTGATACTTCAAATAATAGTGTATTTTAAAAATTGAGAATTTTTTCTCTTCTAAACTTCAAATAAATTGACAAATCTGTACATATCATATTTTCTTGGTAAGTTTACTACGCTTTGTTGCTATATTCCTAACATACATAAAAAATTGCTGTGCCTAGTCCCAAAAAACTTGGGGGGATGAAAAAGCGGATGGACTAGTCCCTAAAATTTCGGAATAACTATAGCCAACCTTATGAAAAATATTGGACCAGTCATTCCGAATTTCGGGACGAGACACTTCGAAAAAAATACTCATAAGCCAAAAATTCGAAAAAATGTCAGGAAAAATGGTTTATGAAAAGATCTATAAACATTCTATTGAATTACATCAACTAAATAACACTTCGTGTTTAAAAAAATTCTGCTTACGACATGTATGGTATTACCGCCAATACTGTGATAAAAATTCTTTAAACTTTCGCTTTTTGCCAAATTCATTGAGGAAATATTTAGGAAAACCGTTGTAACATATAAAAAATAGAATATAAAGGATTTTTTAGATTTCTTCTTTATGATTGTTTTTGACTTTAGTTTTTAGAACTTCAAACATTTTAATTTTAAACTACAATTTTGAACGTTTACTTTGAACAACTGTACAACTTTTTAGTATTTTTTTATTCTTAAAAAACTTCGAATAGAAAACGCCAAATCTTTATTACTGCATTGTTGAGATTAAGGGCTGCTTAACTTCTGTGATTGAATGAGAATCCTTAAATAATTTTGCCCGACATTGAAATGAGAAAAGCTCCAATATCTGCTAATGATAATTTCTAAATCTCCACAAATAATATAAGAAAACCTTTAAGTGTCCCTGTTATGAAAAATTCTACATATCTGACAGGTTATTTTCCATTCCCATTACAGTGTAAATATAAAACATGTTAGGAATTGAATTAGCAATACACATCTAATGATAACTATATTATGCCTCCATTCATTTTTCTTATTCTTTATCTTTATTTTAGTACGATACATATGTAAATAATATCTTTGCGAGATTCAGTTTACGATAGGATTTCCCATTATGTCACTTTGTCATTATTGTACACGCAAACCCATTGTCTAGCGCTCGAAGTTGTCAGTGGTCAGGAACTCTGAGCGGATTAGAATTGTAGTCTCTTATCACTGACGTTTCCAACTCAACACGCACATTTATCCGACACGAGACTTAACGCGCATTGTACTCACTCTTTTCAGAGATATGTACTTCTACAAGTTTTATTAATAGCAACTCAAAAGATCTAATATTTTTAAATATGTATTTTTCTTGTTCAATAATTTAAAATTTGCAAGAGGAATTCCACTAGGGTTGTTCAGTCAAATTTCATATGAATTTTCACGTGGTTTTCCACTTAAATATTCACACGAATTTCCAGGAAAATTTTACGTGAACTTCAAATTGAAGTCCCATGTGCATTTCTGTCAGGATTGTTTCAAATTACCACCCGAAATTCATGGAAATGTTTACATGAATATCTAATGGTATCTATATACGAGGATTGTTCGAAATTACGACTCAAACTTCAAGGATATTTTCACCTGTATTTCAACGTGAATTTCTATCTAATTTACACGTGGATTTTTACGTGAATTCCCGCTTCAATATTTTAGGCTGGGGTTCAGCCATTTTTAAATATTATGAGAAAGTTCAAAAGATTTATTTCTTATCTAAAGATTCGGTGGAACGCTATATCTTAAAAATCGCGCAATCATTGTTATCGCTCAAATTTGTTTTATATATATTTGAAATTTTGAAAATTAAATCTCGAAGAAAACTCTTTCAATAAAAAAAAATCATAAAAAACCTTATGCGACTTGAGAAACATTTGTGCTGTTTAATACTCTTGTGCGGTTAAATTAAACTTTTAGATAATCTAATAAACTTCTAAAAAATTTAAGTTGTGTTACAGTTTTTCACCGACAACTTGTATTTTTTAAACAAAAATCATTTTACAATTTTGAACAATTGTAGGTTATATATGTCTTTTTTGCCGAAAAATGGTATTTTTAATAAAATCTTATTAGATTTTAAAGGTACAAATTTTTTGAACAACCTTCGTTTTTCGGTTATGTTAGCGATTTCAATGAGAAATTATGATTTTTAATAAAAATTCAATATATCATGCTTTAGCCGTTGGCACGAATTTTTTTCAAAGACTTTCAAGACTTTACCTTTTAATTGTATACTGTTAAATTTTCACATGCCATATTAGATTTTAAAGAATTACCATTTGAAGATTTAAAATATTTTAACAAACTTGAGTTCTGTTGGTGTTTTTCGTCAGAAATTTTCGTTTCAATTAAAAAATTGCATTATAAAGAAGATATTTTTAGTCAAAAATTAAATTTCAAAGATTAAATTTTTTTGCAGAATTGCAGGTTATGCTGGGCTCTTTTCACCGGAAATAATATAGATTCCATCGAAGATTTTTAATTTTGAAACAGCTGAAAGTTATGTTAAAGTGTTTCATCGATAATCGATCACTTTTAACCGAAATAATTAAATTTTAAAAACAAGTTTTTAGATTTCAAATAATTTTTTGTTATGTTATGTTCTCTTAATGTGTTTCGTCGAAGATAGGTACTTAAAATTTTTTTTTAATCACCATATTTTGAGTAGACTTACAATTTTGTACGATTTCAGGTAACGTTGCAGTTAAAATTCGTAGAAAATGCTAGGCTATGCTCACTTTTTTGACCTGGGAAATCGGTATATATTTTAAAGAAGATTCACAATTAACGGACAGTCCATGATTTAAATTTTTTTAAATTCGGATTGAAAGTGGACTTAACGTTTTGAACCAATTTTACAGTAGGGATTTTTATAGAAAATAGGCATTTTCAATACAGAATCATCAGCTTTAAACCAGTATTTACAACCTTTAAACTTCAACACTTAAATGGAAAATTTTGAAAAATTTTAATATATAAATTTCTATGTTAATTATAAAAAATATTGTCCTTGCCTTTATTTTTTATTATTTCTCATATTAGAATTTAAGATTACGTGAAAGTAAAAACATATTACTAATTTTTTAAACTAAAACTCAGTTCAAATTAGAAGTACCCGCATTCAAAAGGTTAGCTTGCTTCCAGGTTTTCTTACATTTGTTTAGATTTTAAATACAGAATTTAATTCATTATAGATAGTATTTATTATGGTAAAAAAACGACAAAATTGTATAAAGGTATAACAAAGAAACATAGCGTAGAATTATAAGTGTTTTGTTTCATTTTTGAAACTTAAAATCAATGTATGAGCATAAGATCTTTTCTTTTAAGGGTCTAAACTGCGTAGATACAAATCTGACAGCACTAGAAAATATTTTCAGTTTATTTAAAACAAGAAAAAAAAATTATTTTGTCTAAAACGAATAAAAAATATTCTGCTTTTCGTACATTTTACCAATACTCCTTACTTTAAAAATAATGCTAAAACACCATATAATGTTTTATTTGGGTTTATACACATATAAATATATTGATGCGATATACAACTTTTGCTGTGTATCCTGATAATAAAAATGGCCGAAATTGGCGAATTTTCATTATTTTGACGTTGATCATCATTGCGCAAAGTGAAGAGATTTCGAATTTAATGTTAAGGAAATTTAATGTTGACACCTGCTAGCAACTTTTCAACCTTATTCCCATAGAAATAAAAAGTATTTTTGTAATTCGAGAGGTCCTAAATTGTACCTTGCTTTTCATTCTTTTAATTTATAGATTTCTGTAAAGTTCTATATACGAATGAAAGCACATGTCTCGTTATCCTGTATATTTGTCTCAAACTTGATATATATAAGCTTGATATATATCGCTGTAAAGTGGAGTCGTGACCCATAGAGACTATTATTCGTGTTCGCATTGTCGATCGTTCAAGCATTATATGGCTGCGTAAGTACATTACAGCGGACATTCACGTGCACATGGTTCGGTCATGTGCATCGTTATGAATGAACGCATCGTTCATTTCGCACAAGCCCGAAGGCAGCGAATAGTAATCAACACCAAGATGGATAGTATCAGTGGCCAGCAATCAGAAACGAGACTTGTCTTCAACCAATCCTAAATTAATTTCATTCCATATTTAACAAGATCTAGCATATTATCATAAAAGTGATTAAACAACAAATACTGAAGACAAATTCATAAGATATGCTACTCCTGAACTTTATTCATTCAGACACTTTTATGCACAGCAATATTACTTTTGCAAATTAATGCCATATTTAAGAGTAGTCGTACGTTAAGAAACGCAAGATATAAGGAATCATATTTTATACTAATGGTCCAGATACGGTATAGGATTGACCATTAGAATATCTCCTATGTTAATGAAAGTCTCTTATCTCATACCTCGTGAGCAATAAATTCTTTACTGCATATAAATATCATTCGACGTAAACCTATTTGTGTCGCCTATACTCGTGCGTTGTACGTTTCAATTTACGGTGACAGCGAATTCGACAGTGATGAAAGAATTGCAGTAAAATTCCGTTGTTTGTACAAAAAGTTCATTAACCTTGTTTGGAATAAAACAGAGCTTTCGCAAACTGTAAAACATAAATGTAATATCAGAAATTTGTTTTTTTTTATCTAAAATGTTTTTGTACCTATTAGGGACTTTTTTTGAGGTGGTGTTAAGCGAGCACATATAAGCAAGTGCCCGAAGCTGTTATAATTGCTATAGCCGGTGTGGAACGGAAGACGAAGGCCTCGTAAAGCTCGGCTCACTATGGGGCGTGTAATTCAAACATTGCCTCACTTTCTACTCTTATGATGTGTGCCACCCATACAGAATATGGTCCAAGTGGTTTCCGCATTCGCAGCGGAATCGAATTTGCATAGTAAGACGTGAACCCTCTGATTTCCGATAATACTCAGATTGCCTAGGAGGCAGCTTCAATGTAACCAGTTGACATCAATTCATTTTTCCGTTTTCAATTTTTGTAATCTTAGGCCTCCACCAGTCCTCCACCAATCATTAATCATCCGCAATGCAAATAAGAGAACGGCATTTATTTTTCCGCAAAGTGAATTCCACGCCTTTTATTCCTGCTGATTACACTTTTATGAACTCACAGCACTTGCTATTGTCTCCATCGTAGTTCACATTTTCAGATTATCGTAAATACTGCGTCGTAACTAGCCTGTAATTGAAATAGATTTGCAATTGTACAAATTAACGAAAAGAGTATTACGTAATTTTGCCGTCACCACATTCAAACGAATACAGAAGTTTCTTTTATAATTATAGGTACTATTTCCACATTCAAAGAACTCGTTTTTCTGCACAAATCCAATTCTGTATAAGTGGTCACTGGTCAGCAAGAAAAGATAAAATTTGAGATACAACTCTAATTTACCAGCCGTGTTCAGTAAACCGGTGTAATTTTTCCTATATAGAGAGTTAATTTTGAAAGTAGAGTCCGTGCGAGGTTGATCTGTCTTTTAGACAAGATGTCATTCTGTTTTAAACTATTAAGTAGAAACTCATGAATCCATGAAACAGAGGAGTCTCCTTGAAGAACGATTAGGAAATATTAGCCTACACGCCTTGAAATAAAAGGCAACAAGCGAGCTGTCGATATTTAACGTGCTCGTAAATCCGAGTAATTAGAGGTTGTTAGAGATAATGAAAGTGCGGGCTTTTAAATTCAAGCACAAGGTGTACACTATTACAATTCCGCGAGAGCTAATATGGTTCCTATCTTCAAGAACCTTCAACGCAAAGAATAAGAATTATTAGCCCAAGGCTAGATCCTATGACATCTTTATTTTTTCTAACTAAATGACTTCTTCAGTCCATCAAACTTTTTATAGTTCATTGTTTGCATGCTATTGAAATGTAAATTAATATTATTCAGATTTGTGGTTTTCTGTAATTATCAATAATAAATGTTCATATTTACCGCTATACGGGATAAAAAGTAAAAAATAATATCGTCATCAATAATCTTAGGTTCTATTCCGAGTAGAAAAAGCTCGCTTAGTTGTTGTGCCAAAAATCAGATATGTTAAAGAAATAGTTTATTCACAAAAAACCATACATTGTTAACATTTTAAAACAAATAAGCATATTTCAGTATTATTGACGTACTTTTAAAATTAGAATCATAGAATCATAGTCAGTAACAAGCGACAATAAAATTAAATTCAATTACATAAAATACCCGTAAAATAATATTGTTTACTAAGTCTTAAAATTTTTTCATAAGAGACACGATTTTTGACACAACTTTTTTACAACATTTTAAAGTCCATTTTGATACAAAACAGCTAGAAAAATATACTTTTTTTAGGACAAACGTACCGGCTATTCGTACCTAAATTTTAGTACTGCAGCATTGGAAATTGATGTGGTGATATTCAGCTTAAAAATCATAATAATTCTTACTTGATAATGGCAATTTTAATAAAGTTTGAGGGTACTGTGCTCATAACACAGACTTTCAAACTAACTAAATTAAAAATCATATTTAAATTTTATATTCCAACCGCAAATATCTTTTTTAATGCAGCTCTTCCTGAAAATACGAATTAATCGCCTGACATTATTTTGCAACCTGTATATTATATTTTGGTTTAGGTGTTAAAAGACAATTTAAAAACATAATTAAATTATAAAATCACCTTTAGAGTCTATTTGTGAAACGTTACTAATTTCTAAAGAGATTTTTATTAAGTAAAGAGTAAGCCATCTCAAAAGTAGCCTTTTAATTTCTACTAATTTAGGTTATTGTTTGCATCAAAATGTATCTCAGGACGCTCTTTGTTACATATGATTTTTATGTTCGATAATAAATTTGGTATTAACATTTAATTTGTTTTACAGCTAGTGGGCTTGGCATATCCTAACTCTAATTCCACGAAATGTAACCATAAAAATGTTAAATTTTATTTTTCGAAATTTACACAATTTATCATATGATTCAAGTCTAACTTTTTATGGTAATAGAAAAATGCCACTTAATTTTGCTCGAAATTTGTATGGTTTAAAACTCATGTCCCAAATTTTTCTTTATAAAATTCTGCTGCGAAAATGGTTGGGACAAATATACTAGAGAAGTTCAGCAGAACTTTTTTACAATATAATACCACTGAACAGATGTAAATAGTTTGAAAAAAGAGTGGATCTTTTTTAGTAATTTAGTCCTAGAAAAGTCCTGCTAAAACAGGAGGTATTTTGAACTTTCTCATTTCATTATTTTTATTTCGGCAGTTGGTACTGTACTCCTGTATTTACTCATACTTGGGATACTTTCATGGGACTTCATGGAACTTCCTTGAGATTCCATATTGAAATTTTTTTACTGGGGCTTTTATATGCCTTTGCGATGTTCAAATAGTTTTCAGAATGCAAATCATGGAGCAGACCATATCGAAAAGAAGCACTTTCAATAGGGATCTTTGCCAAATTCGAGGGTGAAGGATTTGTGAATTCGAATTTAAGATGCGAATCATTTCCCTATCGCTGATTTCGGTAAGGTCGTGCGCGAATAACAAAATTTTGGGTTGAGATCGGGACCCTCTGATGTGAATATCTTTCTCGTATCTTTTGGTGCGTCTCTCTCCAGAGTCTCTCTCGAGAGCCATCGAGATGTGGGTAAAAGTGCCTGCGGTAGCAAGGAGCTTCAGAGCCAGACAGGAATGTATGAAACTGAATTTTTGTCCCGCGGATCTCTGCAGTGGTATGGAGACAGCGACAACAAGCGTCCTGGAGCGCAGTTGATCGTAAGTAAGTACGATTAACAAATTGGCGCAAAAAGTAACTCGAGGCTTCGCATATCTCCTGCTGATGGCTTAAGGCTTGCTGCTGCTGCTGAATCGGCTTCTGCATTATACGGCTCTCATATCGAGCTTGTCAACGTCGCCAGCTACCACCTACCAAGTGGAATTTTCACCTTGTCCACTATGAAGTCCAAAGATTTATGTCTTTCTACGTGGGAGACGGCGATCGCTTAGTTTTCTGGTTAATTCAGGTCTCGATTCCCTCCTTCGCTTCGAGAAATTAAAAACATTCGGGAAATACTATTTTTCACAAGGACCCACATCCATCAGTGGCTAGAAAGTATCAAATTTTAGTTCTACGAAATCCACTTACCAGAGTTTTCCTTTAGGAACGTCACTTGTCGACTAACTAACTAAACCTACGCTATACGTCAGCGAAGGAAAGTCGATTTAGGAACTTGTCCTTAAGTTCACTCATCTTAACACACCCATTTAGATAATTACATCATGTACTACTCTGACGAATAGGGATTTAAAGAAAGGGACAGTAGAATAATTTAATAAACTTTTTTCCGAGATTGAAAAACCTTCTGCTCACTTAACCGCTTAGTTACCCGTTTCATAAAAAAATCTTGTATTAAGCTTTTAGGCAACTGTCAGGTAGAAGACATTGAAAAATTATAATTTGATAAAATTATCTTCCGGAATTGAAGATCGAGGGTGAACTGATTTTCTACCACTGAAAATTACCCTCGACGATAAGTATCTGAATAATTTAACAAGTTGCAGTGCTCGCATGTCGACATTACGATTACGATGATTCAGGGTTAACCTCGATGAAATTAATGGTCTTGTGCGGTGGAGCTTTACGATCCTGACGGAGAGCGAGTGCTTATGGTATCAGAAGAGACCTATGAAACGTTTCAGGATCTTATGAGCAGCAAAGTCTTTAGTGGATCTGAACGATAAACCAGTTTTAAAGACAGCGATTTTTTTCATAATTACGGCAATAAATCAAGGAGGGTGCATAAAAGTCGTTTAAAAATGTATTTAATAAGTTCGGGACATCTCTTACTTTTTTACCTCTTATTTCTCAAGTGTCCCCGAGTCCCCTGTGTGGCTTTCTGGGCTCTGTCATAATATTTTCATTTCACGCTGGAGTGCTTATGGCCCAGAGTGCTTGATGAACTTGGTGAACTCGAAACCACAAACGAACGAAAGTCGGATCGTTCCTTCTATTTTAATTTTTTCCTTTTCTGTTGGTATTTCCATTTATTTATCTGAGACTTTCATTCACGGGAAGTTGACGGTTGCGCTTCACCAAGTTACTCTCTTAATTTTAATCACAAGAAATTGAAGAAAAATCAGTGATTCGCCACTTGTATTCCAGCCATTTTTTCCTAATTCTCAGTAAAAATGCTTTTTTTTAGAAATGTTTTTGTTGATAGGTTGTTTTGAAATAAATTTAAGAACCAAGCTAAACACGGTTAAAAATAAACAAATGGCAGTTTACGTGAAGATTCGCGTGCAAATTTATGTCAGAATTTATGTAAAAATTTATGTCGAAATCGTCTCCATCCTCTTCTAAATCTGAATCAGAGAAAAAGTCAATGAATAAAAAAATAGCTTGACAACTCTTTGGCAAGGCAGTGTTTTCAGACATATTCACTAATCAACTTGTGTAACAAAATTGCATAAAAAGCTATAAGAAGGATATTCTGTTTTTTTAGAGTACTGGTGAATTTTACCTTCAACTTTCATAGACAACTAGAAAAATATAAAAAGTTAAAAACGAACCAAATTTCGACGATTTGGTTGAAATATCTATTTATAACATGAGTCTGAAGTTCGCAACGTTTACAAAAAACGAAAAAAACGAAAAATGAAATATTTGAAAAGTCAAAATCTTTT
>JAAAKG020052367.1:0-18302 GCA_010014905.2 Druon quercuslanigerum
CACAAAATACGCGATACATTTTTCAGGAATTTCGCCCCCCCCCCCTCTGTCTGATACTTTTTACATTGGTCTTAACGTAAAGAATGATATTTCGACAGGACCCCCCCTCCCCGCCCTAAACGTATCACGTATTTTGTGAATGATCACTTTCGTATTTCTTGATTAAATAATTCCTCAGGATTTCTTATTTATTGACTCGATAATTCTTCATGACTTCGTATTATTTGTTTTCAAATAGAGATTTTTGCGGTTGCGAGCCAGAATGGGTAAAATCGCATTTTGTCCATGGCGTTCGGAAAATTATATTTTTGTGCACAGGGTGTAAGTGTTTTTGACTTACATTAATATAGAATATTATGCTTTTGCAAAAAATTGCTTATACAAGTTATGCGATATTTCAGAATTTCGTGTAACGCATCCATTCCTGAAAAACAACCCAACAAAATCAAAAAGATGTTATTTACGCGTTTTTCTTTCTTATTTTTAAAATTTCAGAAATAAGCATGTTGATTATCATTTCTCACAAGCAACTATGTAGAAGTTGTTTTTACTGGGGTTTTTCGTCTACGCTTGCACAAAGACGTGCCACAAAACTTATACAGTCTATTGTTTGCAAAAGCATGATGTTATAATCTTAATAAATGTCAAGAACACTTACTTTTTGTTCAAAAAATTTTCTTTTGTTGCAGATACCTGTTGCTTTTCATCACAACTTTAAAAATCTATTTAATACATTGCCGTTATTCTTCCATTATTATGTTAAGCTCAACACCTATTATTTGAAACACTATATTTCCTATTTGAAAAAACTTGAGCATTCAAAGAACCGCCATTCGGAGATTTTTGTGCAGCAAGTCTACAAGTTTTGGATCTGAAATCGTGTGAAAAAACCTGGTAAGCGCGCGTGAAAGATCGAAGATCGCCGCGTGGTGACATCACTATTTTTTTGTTTTTTTTTTGTTTTTTGTTAAAGAAGTAAAAACGGTGAAATGCTCATGCATCAACCACAGTCGAACTTTGGGGACAACGAGCCCAGTATATACATGTCTGCCTGCTTGACTTGCTTGTTAAAAGAAAGCCTGTTATGCACCCAGATGCCCAGATGCTTCATGGCTGCCTTCGTTGAAACCACTGTCGATCCAACTTCCATCGGTATCTGTAGGGGAATGTATTTTTTGCGACGATGACCAGCTCGGTTTTCTCTGCAGCCAGGCCTAGCCCATGATCATACATCCATTTGACTACACGTCTCATAACTTGATTCAGATTACTGTGTAATTCCTCCGTCGTTCTTTCATTAATTACAGCAATTACAGCATCCGCATACCCCGACAGGTACGCATCCTCCAAAATCTCTATTCTCAGGATGTCTTCATAGGAGATGTTTCATAAATCGGGGCCGAGTATTCTACCCTGCGCAGCTCCGGCTGTGATTTTCTTCTTTCTTGGGCCTTCTGTGATATTGTATATTAAGATCCTATATGAAAGATAGTCTCTCAGTACACGCATGAGGTACTCTGGTGTTTGAAACCTCTCCCATGCTCTGATTATCTCCGCCCACCTGGCCGAGTTGAAGGCATTTCTGACATCCAAGGTTGCCAGCAGAACAATCTTCCTGATGCAGCGACTTTCTTCTTCTACTCTATCAATGTTGTCCTCTACTTCTTGGACCGCCTCTACTTCTTGGATCTCCCGCTGCTTGGATGGCCGACAGCAAGCGAGGCTTCAGCATCTTCTCCATATGTTTGCCGGTAGTATTGAACGTACACAGAGGTCTGTACGATGATGGGGAATTTAGTTATTCGTTCTCTTTGCTAATCAGTACTAGCCGTTGGACTTTCCACTATTTATGAAATATTCCGTCTTTTAAACAAGTATTCATCAGGACATTCATCCGCCAGTATTCCATCAAGACCTGGCGCTTTTTTGTTTTGGAGAGAGGTTAAAGCTATTATTAATTCCTCCTTCGTGAAGAGTGGAATCTCCGTTAGCTCATGGTTTCCGCTCCCATTGATGCGCTCGCAGAGAGGACCCCGAGTTTTCGGGTTACTATTGCGTAAATTAATCCCCATGGATCATCATCCACTTCCTCTCGTAGCTTCTCCCAGCTCTGCCTTTTGCATCTTTTAACGGCCTTGTACAGTTCCTTCTTGACTGCCTTATATGTATGGACACCTTTTCCCTTTTTTCTAATGGCTGCCGGGCTGCATTTTATGCACTCCCTTCGGAGGTCGGCGATATCTTCGTTCCACCAGTAGCCGGCATCCATGTTTCTATGCCTGTTCTTCCGAGGCATCGAGATTTCACAGGCCTTGTTTATGATCTGCATAGTGGCTTCCACAATTGCTTCCGCTTCTATGTCAGATCTATCCGTAAGTCTATTCTGCCCTCTGGTTACCGCCAGGGATAATTTGTCTACATCCATTTTTGACACATTCCAGCCTTTTGGCTTGTACTGACGTGTCCTGACACCTAGGCTAGAGTAATGTCCGGGATCATCCCTACGTGTCGGCTCTTCTGAAGGTTGGCGTTTTGCCAGTATTCATTACTAGCAAGCCACGTTTCGCAGCTATCTCCAGGATATGTTTCCCTCGCGAGTCTGCTCTTGACATGCCCCCCTCCACAGCTCTTGCGTTGAGATCTCCCGCCGTTATGCTCTCATTCGGAGTGAGGTGGGAAGTTACATAAGTAATTCCTTTGCTCTTGATCCAGATCAAACCGTCTCCAGATCCATGGTCATCAGTTGGTATTCTCCTTGGATTTCGCATCCATATGGCTGCTGTGCCGAGATTGTCCGAGAACCATGTTGGGGAGTCCTTATCTCTGTATTGCTCAGTGATGATCAGCAAGTCGATGTTTTTTTTCGCATATTGGCCTGGAGAAGTCATGCCATGCCTACTTATTTTTCGTCTGGTCCAATGTCTGTCTAAAAACAAAGCCTGCCCCCGTTCCTGGGATATGCTTAAGGTTCAGGCCCTCAGGCTTCGTCGTTAAGCCCTTACATATCACGTAGAGTGGTTCGGACGTACAGGCATTTGGCCTGTGTCCGCTCATGCAACATTTGTAGCACAGACCGCTGCGATCTGGCCCCTTGCAGAATCTAGGCTGATGTCCATAGTCGATACGTAATGCAGGTGCTAGTTTCTTCAGGCTTTAACTTTGACTTAAGCCCACCCAGCACTTCTGCATATGATTTCCCTTCCGCTGGTTCAATTAGCACGGCTTCGGGGCGTTTTTCCTAGCTTGATTTCTATAGCGCTTCTTTTTTGGGACAGCATCGTGTGCCTTTGCCTCTCCCTTTACCATCTTTTGGGGGTTCACATCTCCTTTGAGTTGGTTATTGGTTTTTTTTGGCCTTCTTGCCCTTAACTAACTTCCAATTCTCAGGATCTGTATTCTTCTTCTTCTTCCCTACTGGCGTCGCTGCCTGATTTTCTGCCGGGCTTAATGCTGCTCGCTTGTATTTTGAGCTTGCAGTCGGCGTACTCATGCCCCTGCCGTAGTTTGGTAGAGACGTAGTCAGGAGGCCAAAAGACTATAAATGTTGGCATTCTGTTTTCGTCTCTCATCCATTAAGTTTTCTGTTAATTCTGCTGCTTTCTAGCAGCTTCTTTCATTGATGCCGTCTCTGCGTCCATCTTAGTTATGATCTCCCTAATGGAAGTCTCTTTAGCCTCTATGTCTTTCTGGAGACCCGTCGTGTCCCTTATGGCATTTGCTCTTGGTGTAACTGCGGGTTCGGATTTCTCAAAATTAATATTGAGAGTTGCCGCGTTGTCTTTTACGCTCGTGTCTTCTTTAGCTAATTCTGCTTGTGTTATTTCAAGGTTCTCCATAAATTATTCTCACTAGCGCATCGTGCATGGAGGGGCGAGCCGAAATAGCTGAGAACGGGTATACCCTCGGACTTAAGTCCTGCCCCAGTTCCCTGGGGCCCAGTCGTCGTCTAACCAGTCCCGGAAAATACGGACGGACTGGAACTCGCCCGGGGCACTGCAGATTCCGATCTCAGCAGCCTATACTATTACAGTCCATAGTGCCTGGAAGTCTGTATTCCTTTTGGATGTTACCCATAATTGGTGAAAATGTATTTGGATCTTTTATTAGAGCTTCCTCAATCCTTACCCGTCTAAGCATAATTATCTCTGTGGATAAGCTTCTTTTACCTAAACGTAGCCCGGAGAAAGCCCATAATTGCGACAGTGAGCTGCTATCTTTTATCTTCCGCCTTTATTTCTCTCTGTTTTTTATTTTACAAATTAAATCATTTGAATACTTATGCGGACATTTTGTAGTTTTACCATCAGAAGTGAAACCAGGCACCACATTATCGATATATATATATATATATATATATTTGTGGGCGGGCTTTAGGGAGTGAAGGAGCATTATCGACAATATTTAAGTTTTACAGCACGTCATACATAGAGAATTAGCGAAGAAGGGTTCGAAAGTTTACGCGCTTTTTGTGGATCTCAAAGGCGCGTTCCCTTCGGTGACTAGGGGGAGGTTGTGGAAGGCAATGGAGGAGAGGGAAGTTGAGAGAGACCTGATCGAGAGGTTAAGGGTGGCATATGAATAAATGAAATATATGGTGAGAGGAGGGAAGGGAATTTTGGAGGGTTTTTGGATGAATAGGGGGTTGAGGCTTGGGTGCCCGCTTAGCCCAACGCTTTTTTCGATTTTAATCGCGGATATAGAAGTAAGCTAGTGGCCGGAGTGGTAGGAGGAGTTAGGGGTGAAGGGGTTAGGACATGGTTGAGGTATAAGAATAGGCTAGAGCTGAATGCGAAAAAACTGGAAAAATTGGAAGAAAATTGGAAAATCGCTTGAAGTTTACTTTGATTTTTAACCTGAAGAAAAATATGTAACGATGGATGTTAAGGGTCTTCTGCAACCATGAGATCAGCTTGAATTACAGCACAGCTATCTAAGTTGGTGACTACCAGGTCTTAGCAAAGAAAATTGGGTTTGAAGGAAGTTGACCATGCTCTAAACTCAATTGTTTTATTATTGAATTAAACAGATTTAATTTAAGATCGTATAGTAGGCCTTTAGAATATAAGTTAAAATTTGTTATACTAACTCTTGCATTAATAGGGTCGGTGAATCATGGAAATAGTCAATGTTACAAAGTATGACGAACGTATTCCAATTTTATATATTTATATCAGGTGGCGCGTATGTGCTTACCATTATACAGTATGCTACGTATGTGTAAGCAATTGCAATGCTATTAAATTTATTTCTACAAAGTCGGCTCCTTATTGGTCTAAACTTATTTCGTAAGTATTTAGATTATTATTAGCGGAAATTAACACTCCACTCCCAATAGAGTTAGGGCGATTATTTATGTAACATGTAAAGTTCTCATTACTAAATAGCTCATCCGAGTTTATATGCGGCTTTAGCCATGTTGCAGTCAATGCGCTAATATCATAGACGAAGAGATCGTGAAATAGATTAAAAAGCTTTATTTTTGTATTGACACCTCTAGTATTTTGATAAAAAATAATTATTTTAATATTGGCCGGTGGAAACATACCTATGTTACCTTTTGATCTGCCTTCGTCTAGTCGTCCCTTTTCTCCGGTTTCGATGTTATGTGCGGTTGCCCATGAGTCTTTGTGATGTGTACATCTGCCACTTCTTTCAGTGTTCGCTTCTTCATTTTTTCTTGGAACTGCTTTTATTCTGCTTTTTGGAACTTCGTATGATCCGCTTTTCTCTCGATATCCATAATTAAAGTTGGTTGTTTGTTCATGCCATTTTGAATGTCATATTTTTTGTAAGCGTCATTGCTGTTCCTTTCAAGGAGAACGCTACTTTTGTGGGTCACGGTCAGACTATGTAATCGAATGTGATTTCGTGAGTATCATTAAGGAGATTGTGGGCAATTATAGTGACGTCAGCTTTGAGATTAATTTCCCGCTCTTTTTTAGTTTTCCCTGTATCTTAACCATACTTAAGAAATAAAAAAATCATTGTGCCTTTTTTTAGATTTTCTTTCTCGTTATTCTCTTATTGTTTTAGATTATAAGAGTAGGCGTTTCTTCCACTTGTATTTCTTGGTGTTCATTTGCAGATTCTTAGTCATATCATGGCTATTAAATTTTGGTTAGATTAAGTGTTTTTTTCAGTTTTTTTTGTTTACGTTACTAAAAAGTATCGTATCTTTTGCATGAGGTTGCAAAAACGCTTGGATTTTTTTAGTCATATCTCGGGAACCCATTAAGATTTTTAACAATTTATTTGCTCAAATTAAGCATAAGCAAGGAGAAACTGAGAGTAAACACTTCCATAAAAAGCACAACTATCAGTATAGTGGTGCCTCTGCGTCCCATTTCGGGTATTCCATACCCAGGCCACATCACGTCTATTCATCCGCATGCACACAGGCACAACTCGTTGAGCGACATGTGTATTTAAGAAACGCGAAGGATTTAATTTTTGTGGGTCGTTAAATTTTTATTTTTATAAAATAGTGCAATTGAATTTTGAGGGAACTAGTTAAATTAAATCTCGCAGTTTCAATACAATTGCAAAAGACGAATATTTTCTCTGCAAAATCTTTATGAAAGTTATGTTCCGGTCACTTCGCAGTATATTTGCCAATGCTACACTAAAAGTCTAATTGTTGGCTGTATATTTGCCAATAACAAATTAAAAGTCTAACTTTTATTTGGGAATATATCTTTTCCTCAAAGCCGTATCGAAGGAGGAGGGTCAATAAAGCCGGCTTTTGTTCAATAATTATAAATTTTAATTAATAAAATGTTGTAATATAGTATAAAAATCAATTAAAAATTAAAGAAACATATTCCACAAAACACTTCAGTACAACTGTTCTAATATGACTGGCTGTGGTGGAGTTGCTTTTTCGGAGGTTAAGTACATACGTGCACACATACAAAAGCGTTGTTAATAATAATTAACTTTATAACTACAGCAGTGATATAATACAAAGTAATATTTATTACATATGTACGGAAATTTCATAACGATTTTACCCGAATAATGTTTGGTCATTACGTTACGCACAGTTCATGTGACAACACGAGCGTACTTTCGGCTAGATGTTGGAGAAAAAGTGTTTCATATTATTTATTTAACTAGGTCTCATAACCCCTTAAAAGAATTTCCCTTGAAAGCCATGTAATTCCAAGAAATATGCATTTTTAGTTCGTTTTTTACATAGGTTTTCGCACTTTCGTTCAAATGATTCTGAATATCACAGTGTTAGTATTGCTCGTGCAAGATCTTACTTTTCCAAAAACTACTTTAACATTTGTTCAAGCTATCAACTTTGTCGAGGTACTTAGCCTTTAAAGTAAGACTTATTTTTATACTGTAATAGGTCTGTGACCATGAAAAGAGTACAGATGTTCTACTTTATCAGATTTATTAGTTATAATTTCTATAGAATGATCGAAACAAAGTAGGAGAGACGTGTTTCTGACAAAAGGTATATTAGATTATGATCAATAAGAACTTATGGTCAATTAAAGGCTACGTAGTCTGCATCATTAAAATGTATTTCAAATTCACGGGAAGGCCTGTGAGTGTCCTGTTGATATCCAGAGTAATTCAGACAGCTCAGAATACTGGCAATGTGAGCGCAAAATTCTACCACTCTTGCGCTACTTTTGCACTGACAGTGCCATCCACTTATCGGAATGCTCGGAATGCCCTTATCAGAATTGTCTTTGGACAATAAGGGAATTCATTCCATCATCCGCTAAATGTTCCTCGGTATATGATTGAGCTTGCTTCAGCTGATACACTCCGAGTTTTATGTATCGAAGCTCATCAAGAGTTAAGCTGGGAAAAGCAGGTAGTGTCTCTTGCGTTGTAGGAAGTGGCGATGCCCTTCTTTTTGCCAACTTTTCTTTTTCTGCACGATCTTGCAGGCTATTTGACGGCGAAGCCAATAGCAACATTCTTTTATACGTTCAGATGATCATCTGGGCGTAATCCCTGATATATGGGATTCGACTATATGTGAAAATATCACACAAAGCTCTCCAGGTTTTCATCATGCAATTTGATTAAGAATCATGCTAAGCTCATATGCACAGAACGTCATTTTGTCGAACTTACTTCAATTGACAAATACTGTGCATCTTCACTAAATTGATTGTTTGTCAATCCGGCGAGTCTATAATAATCTTTATCCTCAAGCGCAGATAGATCATAATGCAGCCCTTTTTTCTTGCCTCCTCATGCAAATTATTCAGAAGCTCAGAAATCGAGTCTGCGTTCATGTAAGTAAACACAGAGGTGGCTTGAATTGACGTAAGAACCTCCTTCTTAAGAAAACCATCATCGCCTAAATGAGAAGCACATCATCTCGCTTATGCAGAAATCGAAATGCCGAAAGGTTGTGAATCAGTCGTCGTTTATCGGGTTCGGATCGTTAGAAAAGTGTCGTATCTACGACAAACCCTAATCCCAAACCACGGTTTAGTCGTCAAACCGTTCGATTTTTTTTACCAGATCTATTCAACAGATCTTCAAGTGTGTAGTTCCGTTTCTATATAGATCTTCAATGTATAGTTCATTTTGTGTGTTTCAATAAACTAGGGTTTTTTATGAAAAAAAGCTTTTGCCATATAAATTCAGTTTTATTTATTTCAAGGACCGAAACCAGTGCAAACTTGATTCAATTTAAATCAAGTTTAAAGTGAAAAAAATTTGCCAAGCCATCTCGGGCAAAGCAAAAAGTGACCACCTTACTATAATAGTATGCAGTTTTAGAGTTTCGAGTATAAGACCCATATTGTATACATAAAAAGCTAAAGGATATTGTTTTAAATTTTCAGGAAAAACTTTAATCTGTTAATAGTCGGTATTCATAACATCTTAGCATGAATAGGTGAAGCATCAAATTCATGGATTTCTTAAACATATAACGTAAGTGCGTTCTCTTTGTGTATGATAACATACGATTCATCTAGATAAGGAAATCATACATCTTATTGTTGTAAGTTTGATTTTCCTACGGTCAAAATCTGAAGTTCCATCTTCACTGGAAGATTCTGGATTTTTAGAAATCTGACCCTTACCTGGTTCTAGAATATTTGATAAATTGTTTTCAGAAGAACTCATCTCTTTTTCATCTGTCATCCGACGCTTTGTAATTGAAGAGTGTTGACAACTATCGCAAGCCTTTGACTGAAGGGTTAATCTGTTATTTAAAGCAGTTTTGAGAACATCTAATACCCGTTTATCCTGAATTACTGATAAATGACTCTTTGGTTTCAAGAATTTGCAGCAACAAAAAAACTGTTTTTCAGCATAGTAAGAGATAATTAAAACTTGATTCACGAGAAATTATTTCACAAAGTATTTTTTCCCGACAAAGGAAAAAAATCGGAAAAAGTAATCAGGAACTAAACTCTGAAAAAATTAAGACAATCTGAGATTAATGTACAGAACTATTAAATAATAAGGATTTTAAAAAAGTGTGAACTCAAATGTCAATGAAGTGCGTGTTTGCTACGAAACTATTATATACTGATCAAGTAAAACTAAAATAAAATAATCTGGAACAGATGTGTGTATGTAGTAATATTACACCCAGCGGATAATAAAATATTTAAAAAGGCTAAAACATGAAGGAAAAATAAAGAAGAATAGCTGAAAGCATTGTCAACAAACGCTAGTACCATGTGGGCGTTGATTTTAATCTGTCTTAATGTTTCCAGTACCGGCCTTCGAGGGTGGGAGGGCGAGGTAAGGCGCCCCCGAGGGCTCCGCGAAGGTGGTAGGCAAAGAGGGGCTTCCGACCCCCTGTTGTATTTTAAGGCCTAAGTAGCTCGACAAAAATATGGCTTTAACATATGCTGTAACGCATATATGCGCCAGATAACATTATGCGCGCACAATGATGGCGTAATGACTCGCACGCGTGCGGGTTGTCCTGCACGTTGCACCATCACCCAAGCAAACATATGCGCAATCATTTGCGACGAATATCGCTCGCAGGTGTGAAGATCGCACTGATGACGCTGACATGCGAGCTGTAAATAAGGTTATGTTTCGTACCTACTCTGTAATTGACAATAAGCTGCGTTGATCCAAGGCACTGCTGTATATCCAGTTATCCACAAAACTACGAAGCTACCAAACAACGAAACCACTTTAACTATATTCACGAAGTAATAGCAATAAAAAATAATAATATTACTTCGGAAATATTATTACAATAACACGGGGAAGTACCACGGAGTTGCACAGGCTGACGCGTGCTGATGGCGAGAGACTGCGTTGGTTAGACTGAGTCAGCGGGGAGACAAGTGAGTGCATCGCGTGACGGCCATCAGCATTTTCATCAACTGTGCACGTATTTGAAAATTGTTCAAATTTCGTTTCGGGAAAAGGCAGACTAATCATTTTTATTTTTTTCTTCATATGAGGGAATTTGAAATATTTCAATTTCACAATATATATCTAGGGTTGAATTAGATGATTATTATGAAATTAATAATTAATTATCAGCAGCAGGGACACACGCGTGCGTTGCAGATAGGCTGCCATACGCAGTCATACGTGAAGTACGCCGTGATGGCGATATGAGACACATTACGCACACACCGTACCTACCCATCATCGCATTATGACAGGTGATGCGTGCGAGGCATGCTATGCGAGACGACACACGCATGCGAGTACTGTGCGTCGCACGATTGTTATCTGGGTCTGTGCAGTTTTTGATAAAGTACGAACTTGCGCAAGAAACACTAACAATGGAAAACCCAGCAGGTTTTGAACGGAAGGGCGAAAACCTATGTAAAATATGAACTCAAAAATGCCTGTTTCTTCAAATAAAATCACTTTCAGGGAAAATATTTTTAAGAGGTTATGAAACCTACTTAGATAAATAGAATAAACCACTTTTGATAGCAATCAGTAGATGGGCCAAAAAACGGCCTTATCGAACCTGCTCTTTTTTATAATTTTTGTTGCTAGGATAATATTTCTTCTTTTACGGGATTTTAATTTAATAGGGCCTGCTGTCAATTGGACTCTCGCCTAAAATTCTTGGAAATTTCTTGCAAAATTCTTAGCATTCTTAAAAGTTTTGATAAATTAATTTTTTAATTTGTTTAAATTTAAATTTAAAAATAGCCATTTTGAAAGTCTTCATTTAAAATAGGGCATGGTAATAAGTGCTTTTTAGTGAAAAATGCCTTCGCTCTATTCTACTAGAGTTCGTAATTATGCAGTGAAAAAAGCATTTGAAAAGATAAGTATCTGTATATCCTTATTACAAAGTGGACAAGAATTTTATTTTAAACCTTCGGTTTATCCATTAAGACAATTTTTAAACCAATATTCAGAGATCCCAGGAGAAAATGATCATTCATTTCGCCGGAGTGTATGTAGAGAAAATATCAATTAATTATAATTTCAGTTTAAAATGGTTTTTGATAAGATCTATTATAACTATTATTACATGATTTTTATGTTAAAAAATACGTTTCATTATTGTTATTCTGAATGTAAAAAATTAAAAAACTCTAATTCTTTATTGACATAAAACTTTTACTTGGACAACTTTCGACTGTTATTTATGATAATCATATCCATTTAAAATCGTGAAATAAATAGTAATTTCGAAAAGTTATTTGTTACAAAATCAAATAAGGTCCATTAAAAGTTTATTAATTTTTTCATTAGAAAAAAACTCTATTAACCGTACTTTAAATCTAGAATTAGAAAATATTATACATATATGTACCTAGTTACATATCTTTTCAGAAGTTCTACATTACGAAATTATGTTATATAATTAGAGAGGAAATCTGGAAAAATTATTCCAAATGAAATTACATACGGGTAGATATAAGTATATAGAATAGCTGAATAATAGCGTGGGCCGAAGAAACGAAAAAAATTGTATTATTTGCATAATGAAATTTAGTACTGAATATGTCAAATTAACCAATTTTTAAATCAAAAGATATCAATCTTATATGAAATGATTTTTTAGAATTTAAAAAATTTTCCTATAAACACAAAAATACGCGTAAATGACATTTTTTAATATTTACAGAGCACCTCGATCAATCGAGTGTACACTGACTTCAAGTGATTTCAGTGACTTCATGTGGATTCACGTGACTTCAAGCCAGTGACTTCAACGAACGGTTACACCTGACTGAAAAAAATTATTATGTCGTGTTATGTATAACACGTCTGAAGTTCGCAATGTACAAACAAGCTATTATTTCCGCAGACCTGATAAACATTCTTCTTCCGCTGTGTCAAAATCATTTCTTACATAAGATGTTTTCACATCTGGAAATCACTAAAAACAAAAGTTAAGAAATTTGGTAGAAAAATCAAGTATTTAGTGAAAATGTTAACGACTTTGTAAAAGAAAAATTTTATTTGGTGATTCATCATTTTGCTTCAAAGGTAATGACTGATCGAAAACTTAACTATTTTGTAGAAAAAAACAACTATTTTGATAATTATATTTTTTTAAATTTAAATACTTTGTTTGTTGCGTATCTTTTTATTCAAATTAACTGTATGTTTTTCAGTTTTAGCTTTAACTATTTGGTTGAAAATTCAACTTTTTGGTTGCAAATCTCTTTTGTTTTTAATTCATTCGTCTTCTTTGATAGGAAAATAATATTTTTGGTTGAAAATTCAACTATAGGCGTATAAGTTCATGCATGTTTTTTTTATAAAATATTATTCTTATTATTTACAGTTATTCAAAACTATTTACAGATGATCTTATTTATAAAACTTTATTTCTATTTGTTACGACAGCGCAATTTGGCACGTGTTAGCGAACGAGTAAGCGAGCGATTGAAAGCTAGGGTGCGTGCGTGTGTGTGTGTGTGTGTTGGAAAGAGAGAGAGAGAGGAATGCAAGGTTAAGAAGGGATGATATAATTAGTGAGGGGGGGCGGTGCGAAGCGCGAGTTTGAGGATGTATAATATAATATGTGGGGGGGGGGAGGTGAAGCGATAGGATAAGAAGTGCTTGTATAATTTGTGGGTGGGAGGTGAAAGGAAGAGGAGTGAAGCGAGAGGCTAAGTAGTACGGCGCTTGAAGTGAGGTAGCGGCTTCAGGTACACGTATCCCTGGGTCTTCCGCAGCCAGGCGCCCAGTTATCCCATTCCTTTCGGCACGTTCTTCTGGCTGGTGGGGGTTTCTAGCTGGATCCGGTTGATGTTGATGCTCATATAGGTCTTCCAGGCCTGAAGCCTGAAGGATGGGAACAGATTACTATTAGTTGGGAAGGATGATAGATGATAGAAACTTTGTCACAGTGAACCTTCTCTCTAACATGTTGCGCTTCACGGCAGGCCGGCTGTGCAGGTTTCTGGGGTATGCAAGGTGATGCCTCTCTCGCCCGTAGAAATATTCGATGGAAGACCTGTCCCTCTTAGCACTGCATGGCTTCCGCCCCTCGGCAGCCTTGCGTACTAAGTTTCGATAGAAGTCGCGCCACTTCCACAACGTGGCGATCGCAGAATCCTCCTTCCTAATGTCCAAATCTTCTAGGCGTTTTCGTGTAGAAGGCACGTATCCATCCGGAATGTGCTGGACATTCACGAACATGCACGTGTCCGTGTCCACCGATAATACCGTGGCGCGGTGTTGCATTTTTGTGCCACCGGGATAAACGTTTTTCGGGCCTGCGAACGCCAGGCCTGTTTTTCTCTCCGTCGCTGCAAGGCCCTCCTAGGCGATTGTCCCCCTGGCAACAGTGGCGGAGGGAAACGGCTTAGCGGCGTGTCTCGTGCTGTGGGTCTCGGCACACCCTGATGACCTCCAGCGATGGTCGGTCGCATCTCCTGATGAACGGACAACGTCCTCTGCGGGCGTTGGTGCCCTGACGTAGCAGCAGCGGCCGGCTGCGGTCTTGGACCGACCGTCAACCTCCAGATAGAGAAAGTTGGAAGACCCTCCTGTCGTCGGCGGCTTTCGCTCTGCCTGGGATTCAAGCCACCCATCCAGTCGACCTTCTTCGGACTGCCAGAGCGCCGTTGAATTCCTGACAAGATAGGTCCGAATCCACAGGCCTATATCCCCTTGCTTGGGATCCAACCTCTCCGACCGATAACTGTGGGTCGACCGGAGCACCGGCAGTTATCAGGAGGAGTGGGGTGAATCCACGACAAAAAAGACCGGAGATGTTCTCCTTCCAAAAAAAATGTACGTTGGAATTTGCTCTGAAAAGAGAAGTGGGTATTTCAAATGACAATATGAGTTTATTTCCCAGTTTCCCCAGTGAAGGGGGAGTCTCGGTCCGTGAGTTCTTCCCACTCCGCCGAATTTTGAAGGCGCGGCTCAATCAAATTATTTCTGTCTGCGTCGTCGTGGCGGTCGCCTGATATGCCTGCTTCCTGCTCTCACCATTACGTATACCTTATTACTAGAAGTTTTAAAGAAAGTTTTAATCTAAAGTATATATGTATAATACAGAATATAAGAATAGTTGTGAGGATATATTACGTAGTGTGACTATTATACAATAGTATTGTATCAATATGAACATCTTAAAAAATTATATTTCTATTAATAATTATTATTCATTTCTTTTGAAGACATAATCATGAGAGTAAGAACACTAAAGCGGTGCCTCTAGAATCCTTTTTGCATACGTTTTTATGCTCTCTTACTCTATCTTTAAAATAGCGTTCGGTTTTACCTATGTACACGTGGCCACATTCGCAAGAAATTCGATAAACAAAATGAGTTCTAAGTAATGAGTTCAACTTATTACCTTAACTAATGAATATAATAGATGTTAAAAATATTTTAAATTTCTCCCGCGCTTTTTAGTTCTATTTTCTCTCACTAGACTCACATGTACATACGTATGAATTCAATTGCTTAATAAAAGTGCTTGCGCCTGCTCAGGAGTGATGTTTTCTTAAGAGCCATTGATTTTAATTAATTTAAATGTTTCTTCAAAATTTTTTCAATGATTTACTGTATCACTTTTCTTTCTATGTAAAGTAAATGTAAGTAAAAATAGGTTATTTTTCTTCACTACAATATTCACTTTTATCGCATTCAATAATACTAAACAAAAATACTGCCTCCCTTTTCTAGCACCAATGATGTTCTATTCCTATGTTATTATATTTGCCTGATCAGGTCTGGCATCGCCAGACGAAAGCTGGAATAATAGAAAATATTACGATATTGACTAGTAGATCGAAAAACGTCATTTCATCGTCACGTGTCCCACTCGTCACATGGATGGTCATAACAATTTTTTGAATTTTTTTGAAAAGTCCTAAATTCGAATGTTGATAGCATAACAAAAATAATGAAAAGTCAAAAGTTACTTTCCACGGTCTAACTATGCAAGATACAAAAAAAAAATAATATTTTTTTTAATTGTGTGTGTTCGCCGAAAAGAGAGCTACGAATTTGTTAAAAATTACTTTTTTTATGGAACGTGTGGTTTTTGTTTTAAGCCCCCTTTTGTTACTAAAAAATATAATTTGATGGTAGCTGAGAATAAAAAAAAATACTAAATTAATCATGATAAATAAGATTTGTACTTTATTTTGAAATAAATGAATAAGCAACCCCAGACTGACGTACCAAACTACAGTTCCCTGCTGGAAGTAAAAAGATTCGAAAATATAGAAGCGTATGGATAGAAAAAGATAGAGGTATTCAGTCATTCCCAAATGCAAACTCTGCATCTTACAAACGCTTTCTTTTTCTTTCCATGATCTATCCCTCGTCTATCCTTAGACCTACCTCTTTGTATCCCTGACTCTATAGCTTCCAGTCAAACTTTCTATGTTTTTCTATCCCTCACATTATTCTTGGTGTTCAAAACTGCCTATCTTTTTCTATCACGGACTATCCCTTCTGGTCACATGGGCTTAATTTTTTCTATTTTTGTTGTTCCCAAATGCCTATTTTTATCTATCTGTGACTATCCGCTATCCACAATATATCATTTTAACTTCTATCCGTTTGAATCTACTCAAAAATTTAGTATTCTTGTCCGCAAGTAGAAGTTCGAACTCTGCAAAAAAAAAAAATGGTGCAGATGAGGGGCCCCCACAATTGCCACCTCTTGTGAGTCCCAATGCATGGGAGTGGGCGGATGGCACGGCTAAGCCGCGCCAGTCTCCCACTCGCGATTTATGATATTCCCGAAGAACGATCAGACCTTAAGAAGTTGTTGTACTTCGCCGAAACAGGCAAAGATACACAATCTGACAAAAATTTTGACATACGTCAGCGGTGGCAGGTCGGCGCAGCGTTTTGAGAAGTCTCGGCACCGCGTCGACGCCTCCCCTCCCCCCCTCTCCGGTCCCGACTTGAGTGACTTATTTCATTATAAAGTCTTTTGGCATCGCATGCTTGAGAAGATGATCATAATTATATTTCCCTGTAGAGGAAATATCTTCAAAAGATGACAGTGATACAGATTCATAAAATTTAGTGGCCGTTTCTTTGATATACTCTGGAATATATAGTAACTGAATGATCTAAATGGGCTTAATATTAGTTTTTCACGTACCCTCACAGATTGTATAAGCGTCAATTATGATAGGTCGGATAAACATTCTGCAGATTAGGATTCCATGAATAGGCTTTAGACTCGAGTGTTTATTAATAATAGGATTAAGACGAGACATGACCCCGAGGGCTTAGCTTCCTGTATATGCTCCTAGCAATCAAAACAACTATGTAGTTTACCCCCTATATATTTTATGGAGTTTTTCCATTCTATTGGTTCATCAAACATTTTGTGTGTATCTATTTGGTCTGACTTTCTGTCTGGGAACAGAATTAATTCTGACTTTGCTACATTAATTTTTATTCTCCACATCTTAGCCCATACCTCAATGATTTCAAGAGCTTTGTTAAGTAGTTTTAAGATTTTTGGGACAAACCAAGAAGAGTTAAATAGTGCGGTGTGATCTGCATACAATCCAATTGAAACTTTGGGAACTCAGGGATGTCGTTTATGTAGATATAATAAAGAATACCGGTCCTAGAATGCTGCATTGGGGCCTATTTTGAATGAGAATTTTCTCTTGGAAAGATAATAGTGTATAAAATAGACAAGCCTTTTTGGAAAATTGTAATTTATTATTTTTCTGAGCAGTTCTACATGCCAGACATGATTAAAAGCTTTTTCTACATTGAGAAAAAGCGATCCAGTATTTATTCTTCGAATGACATTTAAACTAATGGCTTCTGTGAGCTTGAGCATCATGTGCTGTGTATGATGACCTTTTCTAAAATCGTACTGCTTTGGTTTAAGGATGTTGTTTTCCTCGAGATGATAGATTGAGCTAGTGAATATTATTTTTTCAAAAACTTTGCTAATTTTATTAAGAAGACTTTTTTTAAGAACTCTGCAGATTACTTGTATGCTTATTGTTGTTTTTCCAAATGTAAGCAAATCCTCGTTTTCTCGCGAAAGCCCGTCGGAGTGTGCGGGATCTGACTGGGGAGTTTACACGTTATGAACCAGTTTTCTAGCTTAATGGTTAACTTCAGGTTATGAAAATAGTATTTTTATTTTTGAGCGAAAAGGTCAGATTCTTTTGGGGACAGCAATGGGTTACGTATCATTTATTGATTTGCCCGGGATTTTTCCTTTTTTTATATATTGGACAAAGTGACGATTTCCGCCATTGGAGTTGACGGAGCAGGGGAGTAACACAAATCTGGAAGCACAACTACCAGTAGGCTTATTCATCGGAAGTACAACTGAGGACGGACTGTCTGCGTCGACCTGATGGTGTGTAGTCGTGGGCCTTCAAAATTCCCGCGACTACTACTACTCAACATGGTGGCAGCAGCGCAGTTCATTGGTCAGCGCTTCCAACATCTTTTAGCAGTCGACGGACGCGGATAAGCGCGGTCGGAAGATCCAGTACTATAGGAGAAAGCGCGCTAATTTGGGGTTTATAACTCTCAAAAGGCACATACCGACGCGGATTGCGTTGCATAGTAGCGCCAAGTAAGATGAAGTTGACATCCGCCCTGTGCGTCGTTCTAGCTTGGCGGCAGGGAGTATCTCGGACGACTGACATTCCGAGGCATGATCCAATAAATACATGGTTTAGCCACTTGAGGGCCCCGTTTCGTCTAAGTCACCTTGCCGCATAATTCCACCATTTTGTTAGTTGAATCGCTCAGTTCGAATTTGACGTGTACTCTCCCCACTCTCCGTAAGAAAAGCTATTATAGAAAAATGAGTATGTAGGAAGAAGTATTATAAAAATATTGAAAAAATGAATTTCAAAATACTTGAAATAAGTATTGAATGATGTATTTGAAGAAAA